>VYZW01039548.1:7946-24520 GCA_013401315.1 Balaeniceps rex | reverse complement strand
ACGGAATTATTGAATTCACCAGCTTTAACAAAAATACATTACAGAGAGGTATCCCTTTCCAGGACATAATCTGAAAAAAATTTCTAAATGAAAACAAAGCACATTAAACCATAATGCTGTCATCCTTTCACGACCGCACATCAGATCCATATGTATTGTATCATTGTTCTGTGAATAGAAGAGCTCAACAGCAAAGCCAATATGCATTCCTCGGAGACAAAGGACAGCAAAGTCCTTGGGGTCGCTGTGGGTGCTGTGAGGAACATGCTGGTCTCTTTTGTCTCGTCTCTTTCAGACTTCAGCAGTGCAACTTCGTTCCAGTAGCAGCAGTGACCCTGAGTCCGCAGAGGGAGAAAGTTTTTATCAGGGCTGAAAGTTTTGTGGGGATGCGGCATTCACAAGGCAGCTAAACCACCAGGGACTGCTGCAGGAGCAAACATGAGGTCCCGAGTCAGCTCCAAACCATTCCCGTATAGAACTGCAGGTGAACTGAAAACCTGTTTATTCTGTACGAACTGACCCCAGCAAGAGATGTCCTGCAGGGGAATTAATTCTCTCCAGTCTAGAGAGAGCTTGACTTTTTTGGATTTTGAGCCCAGTGTTCCTGCAAATATGAGAGAGGGAGGGCTGTAATGATGGGGAGAGTGGCCCAAGGATTCCACCAGTGGTTTTTTGGGTAATCAGGGCTTTGTGAAGATTTTAAATATGGCGAAAAACTAACCTGTTAGGCTTTAAGAGAGATTTGTAGCCTTTTTCATCCCTGTCCTCTGAAATGACAGCTTCAGGAGGCACACACTGTATATACAGCCTAAATGGTTGATGTTCTTAAAAAAAAAAAAAATTAACAATCCAGCCCCCCAGCCCTTTTGAGCTACAAATGCATTTAAAATAGAACTTTGGCATTCCTATGAACTAAGAAATTCTAAGTTCTTTAAACATAAGGGAGCCTGCAAACAGAACAAAAGTGTTAATAATGAGACCCACTCCCTCTTTCTGTCCTTCCTGTTTGGGTTTAAAATTGCATTACTGTTTTTGTCTTTGCATTTACTAAGAGAAAGTCAAACATTTATCTTTAAACCCTGAAAACACTTGGACTAGTATATAATTTTCAAGCTCAAATAAAGTCAGTATGCCAAAAGAGAACATACGGACCTATCAAATGCATTTTAGTAAGCAGAAGATGATAAATGTGAACGATGTATTTTTCCTCCATTGTTATATTTAAGTAAGGTGACTCCTGAAATACCATTTGTAGGAGATAATAGGCAACATAAAGTCTTCAGACAAAAGTGTTTGAGCGAATAAAAGCATGTTCTTTTAGCAAAGTGTGCTTTTGTCTGAAATGTTCTCTTCTACTATTATCACAAATAATACCTCATTTTCACACTGTAGGAGATGGAAAAAAAAAGCAAAACCTCTCTATTTTTACAATGTCTTTACCTCATTCCTTAGAATAAACTTTAAACCCATCTTCTTCTGTAGTACAGGTCAGTCTGCACTTGTACATCAAGAGAGCCAACACAGGACAACAAATTTCAAAAATCTGGAAAGCAGAAACAGAGCTATTTAATACTATTGAAATAAAAGAAGTGAATAAAATTATTTATTTAGGAAACTACCATTTTGCTGTACAAACTGTAATAACACCTTGTGTCAATGAGCCAATATATCGCATTTTTCTTTCTTTTTCTTTTTCATGTTTTGTCTTGTGTTTCTTTCATCTTTAAATGAAAGAATCTCTTATTTTCAGTAATTTCATTACAAAATTATTTTCACCCTAAAATGAAATTCCAGGGAACTTTTGAGTCAGCTTTATGACCTATGGTAAATAAACAGGGCTACATGCTAGGTTTAAATATGATAATAGGCACTCCATTTCATGTAGTTGTTGCCATAATCACAAACAGTCCAGGAATGTAGAAGTTTAATTTCTCAGAAACCTACTGCAGCACAGAAATAAGCCTGTGCTCATCAGGGAAATATTAGTGGGCAATTGGCTTGCAGACTGTTAGTCTGTAAAATAAGCAAACCATTAATCAGCCTTTCCATGGCTCCAGTGCTGAATCAGCTGAACAGTTCAAACAAAGTGACAGTCCTGCATGGGAATATTTAAAAATGATTTAGCAGGCTTGAGGCCTTTGGTGGCTGCTGCTGCACAGTGCCAGCTGTCGGGCAGGGGTCTGGACAGCTTTCCAAAGACAAATGTCTTTAAAAAGGTGTGTGTATATAAAAAGCCAAAGGTGACAGATCCAGCCAGGCTAGACAATGATCTTAAAGAATATGGCCTGATGTCTCCTGGCTGTAGTGAGAACATCTGCAGAGATACTTTCTCATATTTCTTCTTTTAGAGCAAAGTGAGGCCGCATGAGGGCCAGGCTGCCATTTATAGCTGTTTGCTCAACACTCAGAGGGCAAAGAGCTTGGATGCCTGCAGGAAAATGCCCTGTCAAAACAGGACCTAGGAGATAGGGAAAAGGGAAGGGAAAAGGAAAACTGAATCTAAGGAGGATCCCAATGGATTGAGAAGGCATCTGAATGTTTCTTTGGAGTACAGCGGGCACACAGAGTACACATAGCCCCAGTCAGGGGGTAAGAGGGGACCCAGCAGCCACAGGCCACAGGCTCAAGCACAGTCTCAAAGGCTGCTCCTGGCCCAGAAACTCCAGCCTGATGCTCATTAAGATGTGCGTTCCCATATCAAAACCCACAGTGAGCACAAGGGGTTTGTATCCTCATGTGGTATCTAGCCTTTTCCATATAGAAAAGAATCATTAGGGTTTAACCGAAAATGAACTTACAGACATCTCTTTTTGTGGTTGAATCTATGGAGCATTAATCATCAATAATAGGCTTTACAAGATCTGGAAAAACAAAATGTTTCTCATTTCTAGTAGGTCCTGAGGTACTCCTCCAGAATTTGGGGGACTTTACAAATCAGAGTGTAAAGCAAATGGGTAAATGTGTCCTTTGTTTTGTTTTTTGAATGTCACCACAACCTCCAAGATAAAAATCAGAACCAGCGTGTACATGAGTAGCAGTAATACACAGAGAAATCAAAATAAGAGCTCTTGTGTCAGAATTTCCTGCCTGGAGAACAGGCTGTCACATGAATAACAACAACATAGTGTTAGTATAGTATAGCTGTGCTTTTTAAAGGCCTGCTATAAAATTCTAAAATCAATCTTTCTTCATTCTGAATGTGTACATACAGAAATGAACAAAGTAACAGGAAGTTGTTCCCATCACAACTTTTTGTGGTGTATTCAGAACTTGGACATAAGGATTGAGTAATATGCCTCTTGGGGTTTTTCCAAGTCTGCACATAAGCTGAGATCTTGCTCTTTGTTCTTTTTTTTTTTTTTTTAAGATGCATTGTTCTCATTGCTTTTTACAATGGAGATGCTATTTTATGGTTTCTGTAACTGGTCCAAAATTAAGCTTCATAGATTGGCATGCAAAATTCTCATCTTCACTGACACTTCTTGGTGGTAATTTTGTTCAGTCTGCTACTGCATTTTGGAGAGAGAGGTTTTACCCAGTCAACTCTGAGGTATCTGCTATTTTATTCCGTATAGCTGATGCTAGAATGGTCATGAATTTTTAAGTTGTGAAGTCTGGCGTCAGAAGTCAGTGAAATATGTCACGGGTTTGAGTCCTAGCAAGATGTCAATGGTGACATTTGCTGCTTACCAGTGGTAATTATTCCCTGTGAAAACTGGCAGTCTGGCAAAAGTGGTGAAACAAATTCTCTTAGCACTTTATTGGGTAGGTGGGAGTTAACAGGAGTTAACTTGGCAACAAGTAGAAAATAAGTTAAACCAGTGACTCTTTGAAAAGTGCAGGCATTTTAGTGCACTGTCAGCTATTTTCTCTACATTTCTTGGCCCAAATTTTCCACTAGTGTATATTGTCATGGAAGATTCACAGTATAAGTGAAGGCGCCTTGGTTTATATCAGCTAGAGTCTGAAGTCTGATACACTCACCAGCAACTTCTGCTAATGCAGAAGTACCTAAGAAACCCACATGGAAAATAAATTACTGATGCGTTAAAAAATAAGCCAATCCTCAAATTTAAGAATAGGTCATTTATTAGGTCATCTAACGTATTTTTGGACCATGCATTTGACTAAAAATCACTGGCCATGTCACAGCTGCCTGCCAGGGAGGTCACAGGCAGATGTGTATCCCCCAGCCCCATGTGCCGCAGGCAAAGAGTGGTTAGAGTATGCTGTGGCCTCCCCATGGGACGCCAGCCTGGGGCTGGGTGGCTGTCACCCCCATGGCGGGTCAGGGAGCACCCACAACAGCACCTGAATGCACAGCCAAGAGCATCCTTGGGTTTTCACAGCTGCAGTCTGGACACGTAAGTGTCATCTTCCAAACTGCAGTAATATCATTAGTGTTTTCTGCAAACTCATGCCTGGAGTTTGTGTAGCTGCATCACCAGTATATGTAAGTCCCAAGAAATCAATACTTGCAACTTTTCCTATGGTCATTCCTACTTACTGATCATTTCTATTCCCTTCAGCTGGCAAAGATGTCTCTGTAAAGCTAACAGTTTTGAAGTACGGTTGACAGAGAGCTATAAAGCCACGTCTCATGCTGATCTCAGTTCCGCATTCCTGTGTTTTCAGATCATATATAAAGAGCTGTATGGAAATAGTCATTGTTGTAGTGTGGAACAGATGAAGTAATTCAAAATTCAGTTCCTAAGGACCCACAGATTTACGGTCTCACATGGGTTAACCCTGTGCTTTATTTAATTTTAAGTTATTTAGAAATTCAGATGCTAAGCAGATGTGCTTGTAAAAAAAAAACAAAACCTCAGCAATTTCCTATGAGAGCTGAGAAACCCACACAACAAACATAATCTTCCCAAAGAGTAACTGAAAGACCATTTTTGTACTATGTCCTATACTTGTCTCCCCATAACATGTACTGTGACCTATGTCACGAAAACAGAGGCAGACTGCTGTCAGATGTCCATGAGAACAACGGGAAGGAGATGAACGTGCTAAGACAAACCCAACCTCACTGAGAATTTTTGAGGTGAAGCTTGCATTGATCTTTAGCTTAGTACACATAGTCTCTCCGTGGGAGCAAACTGGCTGTCCCCAGCCTTCTTCTTGTATTGTAAGTCCGTGAGACAGATCGTCTGCGTAACCACCCCTCAGCTCCATGCACTCATCTGCCTCTGCAGCTCCCACCGGCTGCTGTGGGGAGAGCACAGCGAAAGGAGCACCAATGCCAGCTCTTCCCGCCCCTCCACCCACGATGCCCTTGGGGAGAGATGAGAAAATAGCCACATGTTTTTGTAGTGAAGTTCTTCCCCACAAGTTCTTGCCCACAGCCACCTCTGAGGGGATATTTGATCACCTTGTGGCAATCTGAGTCTGCCCACCATGTCAAGTCCTTGCTCAAGTGCACATCCTGAGCAAACACTGCTAAATATATGGTGTGTACTTTGGGATTTCAGTAGCTTCGTCTCCAGTTCTTTAACAAAGACATTGATCTCCCATCTTCACAGTGAGTACTTCACCCTTCAAGTACCTAAGTTTATCCACATGAAAGGTGGGAATGCGAACACCAGAACCATGCAGTAGAAGGCAATGTAACTACTGCATAATGCAGAAAAAAAATATTTTTATGCCACATAGAAATTCAGTCCTTGTCACTTAATCAGACTCCATAATTATCATTGTAAGTGTTCCCAAGAGCATGAGATTGCAAGATTAAACCACTACTTTTGAAATATCGTAGCCCTAAGCACAACAAGGCCAAGCTGAGGAAAATGCTGCTGGCATCAGTTTACCTTAATCATAGTTTCACATTGTAATCTTCATACCATATGATTGGACTAAAAGTCAAAATCAGTTCTCAGACTTGCAAACAGGAAGATTTGTAGCTAGCCAAGGATTTGGTTATCTCAATTTTTAAATTAAATATCTTGGTTTATTAGTTGGAAAATTACAGTAATTCAAAATTATTTTTTGTGTCATTACGAGCAATAAGCCTATGGAGTCATGTCCATCAGATATATGAGTCGATCACGTTCAGATCTGTGATACACTGGGATACTGTGATACAGCTTTAAAAATGGCTCTCTTTAATGGAACAGAAAACAAGTTTCCAAAGATAGAAAAACCATTGCATTTCCTTGGAAGATTATTCAGTATAGTTATATTTCTGAACTAAACAGATTACATTTACAGCATGATAAAATACATGTAGAAAAAAACTGTGTCAAGTACTACATAGCTCTGAACCCAGAGGGTTTGTCAGCAGAGGCTCTGAGCCACACTGAATTAATCCTGAATTGTTGCACTACTCCCCTGCCTCCATCTGACAGAGGGTGCTCAGGCTTTCTGTCCTAACCCTCGGCTTCCCACAGCCACCCTCTACCTCTCCAGTCCCTGTCTTCTGTCAGCACGTTCAGAGACAGTGCAACAAATTCCTGTGATGTTTCTGGACCAGCATCCAAAAGGCACAGGTTACAGCAGGCTATTGATGGCATTTGCAAGGAAGGTCTTTAGAAATACAGGGGGAAAAAATGGAGGAGCAGCAAATTGCCTTCTTTTTCCAATAAACATGTAAACACTTCTTTTGTTTGGAAAATGTTGGAGACTAGCTGTTTGGTTCTTCTCACTTCTACAGAGAGTTTGTCTCTTCTTGTTCTCCAAATCCACTCCAAGGACCAAATCCACAGAATGCAATGACAAAACCCTCACTTATTTCAACAGTGCCCAACTGTTTCATGTAAGTAAATACAGAAATTGTTTGTAAGAACAGCTTAAACATTTTAAATGGGAAACGAGCAGTTACTGTCCCATGGTGTACGCACAGAGCTGCTCTTCAGGGCAGGAAGACAGGCCAGGAACTTTTGTCTCTTAAAAACTGTTGGAAAAGAAATCTGTCCATTGCTTGACTCTTGCTTCCAGACTTGAACAGCAACATTTCTACTGATGGTAGATTTTACAGAAAATGTTTTAGAGATCTACAGGAGAGATCACACTGTAATACCACAATATGAAAACCACACTCATTTACGACTTCACTCTGTAGGTGCAACTTTATTTTAAAAAAAGCTTCAAGAAGGCCCAAGAAAGAAGGTGTTTTGTTGTTTTTTTTTTTTATTGAAGGTGGCTAAAGTAGACAGTGAAATGTACAACTGAGAGAGTAAACCTTTTATTTGTGGTCCTAGCTGAATTTTCACATTTACATGTACATTTCTGACCTGATGGCGTTGCAAAATACTTTGTTGTTAAACACTTGCTGTCCATTTGGTATGTCATACAAATGAAGTTCTTCTCCTTGCATTTGTTTTTCTAATACATTTTCTACATTCATTGTTTATTTTTTCTCCCTCCTACTTTATCTTACTTTTTTCTCTCTAATCAGCTTTCCACCCCTCTCTTGCAGCTATAGATTTCTCTCAACAATTTTCTCTGTATTGTGTAGTTATTGTGTCATTCATTTACTTTTTTTCTCTTTTTAGTCCTTTTATTCTGGTTTTAACTGTTGTTTTCTACCTCCATTAGCTACAATCTCCTTTTTTTTTAATTCTCTCACCATACCCTCATTTTATCTCCTCCCAACTTTCCTGTAATCCGGAGGTGAAAGGTAAGCGTTACAGGCCCACATTTAGGACCAGAGGTCCTGGGACTTTACATCAAAATTTTGCTTCACATTCTTAAACTCCTCCCACTGTCATTGCCAAAAGTCTTGAAAGTACTGCTGTAATTAGTGCAACAGTTTTAATGGATGCAACTAGTCTAATTGATGTAACAACGTTTGCCCGAACTTGTGGAAAGTCTGAAATATTAGTCCAGAAGATTTCCTTTTGCTCTGTGTGGAAAGTCTGAAATACTACTCCAGAAGATTTTCTTTTGCTCCATGTCTTGCAACCCTATTGCCCTGCAGGAAGGGGAGGAGAAATAATGCTGTTTTTTCTCATAGGTGTATGGAAAACTTTTGCTTTTATATTAGTCTGGCTGGGTGAGAGGTGAGTGCCACTGTCTTTGTATATGTGGGGCCTCAGCTATTGCGTCTGATGCCAGGGTTGCCTTACTTCAGTCCTGTCCATCTTCGTACCCTGAAGATCACTCACACGCAGGCTCTTCTCTACCTTGCTTTCTCCGAGTCCTCTGCCAGAGAGACACACACACATGCCTGCTCTCAGAAGATGGTTGTACTTTATACCAGAGACAAGATCCAGGAGGCAGGCAGAAAATTCAGATCAGAGGAAGGTGGTCAGAGATAGTTTTTGGTGTGAGTGCAAGAGAGGTGCTTGAACACACATGTGTTAATAGATATTTAGTAGACAGTAGATGGTGCTCCAGTATAACTGGCACTGTTACTAAGTTTTCTAGGGGTGGCTTTTCTGGACCACGACCTTTTGTTAGCTCTCACCAGATGTAACAGTTCAGGTCCTGTATGAGTTTGTGAAAAAAATAAAAGGAGCAGCGAGACCATCTCTTTGGAGGCCACAAGTTGTGATAGGATGGAAGATCAGGTTTGGCTGGGAGACTGGCACATAGCCACAGCTGCCAGAGGCAGGATCACTGCGGACCTTTTTCTGTAGGTCACCGCCTTAGCATATGGCAGAGACAATTGCTGCCCTGTATCCTTTTCCCCAGCAATGGGTTCTTGGGTCTACTTAGTCCTAGCTGCCCCTGTTCCTCAGCTGATTGGAGCTCAGGCACATCTCTGTATTGTGACAGTGATTTGTGCTTCTGTAATTTGCTTTATAGTGATCAATTAGGGAGTTAGCAGACTCATTTTTTCCTATATATAGACTGGGCTAGTTGTCCTCTGTGTAGTGAAAGCAATGTGGTGACATGTCAGTGAGGATGCTTCATCATGATGTAATTAGTGCACATACCAGCCCTTCAGACCAGCAGCCAGCTGTGGCTCATTAGGATTTTGGCTGCAGGCTGCATTTCATTTATGAGCAATGTTCTCCCCTTCATACCTGATCAGCACATCCTCGTGAAAATAAACCTCAGCAGCACGTCCAGGCATCACACGTGGTGTTCTTGGACCAGCCAGCGACACCAGCCAAATGTCGTGATACAGGGCAACAGACCCTGTCATCTCAGTGGTGTGAGGCTCAGAGACACCCCCTGAAAAATAAACTTTCCACTGATGCTCCTGTCAGAGTCACTGGGCTGTACGTCCCACGGTTATTTTCTTGTGAGGGAGCAGAGTATTGATCCTTTTGTCTTAACGCCTTTTCTAAGCCAATGCCTGGCCTGGCGGAGCTAGAAAAGCCTGTGTCCCACTCTCTGCCCACGCCTGCTAAGTGTGACCTCCACGTAAGCAGCCACAGAGACATGAAGTGCAGTTTGCAATGATCCCCTGCAGCCACCACTTTACAGAAGACCCCAGTGAAGGGCCAGGGCAAGGGAAAGCCCCTGGTTTCTGGCTTTCTAACCTGCCTGCTTGCTCTGTGAGTGGCTGTAGGGGAGCTAGAGGCCACATTGTCTTAAACCCTGCCCTAAACTCTCTGGCAATCACCTCAGCCACAGGCACAGCCACCAGCGATCCCAACTCACAGAGCTGGGACAATAGCTTCTGTAAGCGAGGGTACGCAAAATGGCGCATCTTTCCGAAACCGCTCCGACTGCAGGACTGCCAGGTACTTTCTGTGGGATCTGCATGTGAGGGGATTTCCTGCATGACTGCAGCTCTGTGACTGCGCTCAGAAGGTTCAAAGAGCATTTGATTTTTGCTGGAATTTCTCCAGCTGAGCTCAGTAATTGAGATGTTCCTTCGGCTGCAGTGGGGCACACTATAGAGTATCATTAGGTTTATTCTTGCATTGGAAATATAGGAAATTGAGCTGTTTAGGCAAACAGCCAGTGTAAACAAATATCGGCATATGCTGCAGATAAAGCCAGGCAATCAAGTTGCTTCCTTCTAGGGAAATAACAGAAATATGTACGCAACTACCCCTATCCCTTTAATGGACTTTTAAAAATTATTCCCTCAAGCTACCTATGGGTGACTTTCACTCCATTGTTAACATCTTTAGAGTGTGTTTGGTTTCCTGGCACAGGAAGTAATAACAGTAAAGCACACAAACACCTTAATTAAACCAGCACGTGAGAAGAGGCAAGGGTAACGTCATAATATTACATTCAATAGCATTAGTAATATTAATGAACCGATAGTCACTAATAAGCACTTTTAAGATGTGGCAACAACTCATATGTAATCAGCCAAGTTTTCTACTAGAAAAAAGACATTAAAAGGTAACACTGCAAAGTTCCCCAGGGTGTATAGAGCACAGAGTGCCAGATGTCTTAGTTGAATAGCATCTTGGTAAAGGAACAAGGACATAAAAGAAATTCCCGTTCCATGTGACAAAGTGTAAAAGTAAACGTGTGAGGGGTTTCCTGACAAGTGAGTTCTTGACTGCTACGCATAGCTGTGCTGTGCTACTCCCTGTCCATAGGAGCATGAACAAGGGACCAGGGGGTAACATATTAACGTGGGTATGTTATAGCGTATGTTATATCTTAATATATACTGTATGCACGATGTCATACATACAGATTCTCTGACCTTGGCCCAAGGTGAGAAGTACTTCTTGCTGACTCAGCCCTTTCTCAATCATAAGCCATCCATCAGTTTATGACCACAGCTAAGAAAGTGGTTGCAAAGAACCCAAGCAAAATGAGATGAAAATCAAGCTTATGGAAGGAAGAGACTGCCATGTCCTACATGACATTTGCTCAGGCTATGACCTTCGGCAGAGCGCCCTGGGTCCTGTGCTGGGCTTGTTTCACAGGCTGGCTCTGCTGTTGCCACACTTGTTCCTACACAAACAACTGCAACATAAAAACACGTTTCTTCTCATGATGCTGTGTAGAGATATGCCACTTACTGTGTTTTTTTCATAGCTGGTTGTCAGGAGCTTAGGAAAATAGTGATTTGTGGGAACATAACCTAAAAATGCAGCAGCAGCATTGAAAATGAGGTCCTGATGGGAGGCTGCATGGCGCCTGGCACTTCCTCTCCCTTCCCGCACGCATGGGAGGGTGTGGAGCATTACCTCCTTGGGCAGCAATAGCCACTGTTCCCTTACTGCTGCCCTCTGCCTGCCCCTGCCAGGTTACAGGGTTACAAGTCTGCTTTAGGCTGAAAACATCACAGACAAAACCTGAAGTTTTTACTGGCCGTGGTGTTTGCTTCACGATGCAGCAGAAAAGTTTCAGTGAATTCAAACCCTTCCTCTGCTATGAAGGAAAGTAGAAAGTAATGTAAAAAAAAGTGAATCTTTCTAATGGTATAGTGAATCTCTGTATGGTTTTTGAATCAATAAGAAGCATAACAAACCTGTTGGAGGAAAAGCTAGAGTTCACTCTATTTCCACATTTTTTTGGATACCGTTCTCTATTGCAATTAAGCTTTATGTGTCAAGCTGAAAGAATATTTATTCTTATTGGTTTTATCTCTAATGGAAACTGGGCCTGGAGAGCCATTTCAGTAAATAAAAACTACAGCACACTATATTTACACATGCAGTCTGTATTTCTCCCATAGCAGTCTGAAAAGTTCAGCAAAACTTTTTTTTTTTTTTGGTTGGCCCTGCATGTCAGAAGATCAAAAAGATCTGATAAAATGCAAATGCAGGCAATTTTGTTTTAATCTAGACCACATCAGCCACTAGCAGACAGCACATAACTATTTGGAAATGTACGATTTGTAAGCAGCTTTAGAGAAAATGTATACCAGGTTGCACTGTATGGCTGGCCATTTTCCTCTTGCTAAATGATACAGTTCTGAACTTGTCCTCTCTACTTAAATGGGGAATTATAGTGTGTACTTGTACTGTCTCAGTGGCTGGTGCTCCACTGGAGGAAAAAGGCCAGATCACTTGAGTTGTTGGTTTCATTTTCTTCCTTTAATAGAAGTGTGCTCTGACTTTTTATCTCCTGAAATACTGTAAAAGAGTTTTGTTTTTACATAGTATATTCCTCTTTAAAAAGACAATTGACAAATACTAAAGACAAAAAAATGTCAGATGAAGCAGGAAATCTTATTTCAAAATATGAAATAAAAGCTTCAGTTTTTTTTAAACACTGAGGTGGAGAAGTTCCTATTGCAGAAGTATTGTCAGCAAGAATATCGCAATTGCGGGAAATGCCATGACTGTTGCTACTTTGATTTTTTTTCCTAGTACAAGATCAGTCGGTGGTTTGCTGCTGTTCTTTTTTTACCTTGAAAGAAAGTTTAGGTCAAATTTTCAGAAGTAGACTTTGCACATGGAGTTTTTCAAGCCCAGATATAGGTCAGAAATACTGTTACAGGAATTTACTCCCTGCATGTGTGTGTCCTTGTGGACGTGTGAGTTGGTGGGAGCTGCATTATATGGCTAGCCATTGGCTTCAGGGTTGTAATGCAAGGCTTTCATTTCTTCTGTGCTGAATAAAATGACTAGTAGCAGTACTCGCAGCCTCCATTGGGCTAAATGAGAGCAAGATACTCCTCCAAAGCAGTGCTAGATCATTTCAAGCAGAGCAAACACTACAGTGTATCTTTTATGTTCCTTCACAGTGATGATACAGAAATGCAAGAAGAATAATAGCTGTTAGAATACAATTTGGGGGGAAAAAAAAAGCTGAAAAAAAAGATGTCATGTCCATATGAGCAAGTGCTAGGAGCTTTATTTTGGCCAGCAGGCAAAGAGCTTCCCAGAGCTGACATACAGATATGAAAGAAAAGGAAATGGAAAGGGGAAAGTACTGATCGCACTTACACCATTCAGCTTCACTAGACTTGTTCTGATGTACATTGATAGAAACAAAAGCTGTGGGTCTCTCTGTGGAGATATGTCTTATATGCAAGGCAAAACATGCCCGTTAGAGCCTTTGCTAGACTGTAAAGTTTTTTAGATCAGAGTAGAGGAAGAAATCCATGCCCTTAGATTTGAAGGTCCCCCAGCAGTGGATAACAAGGCACCCATAGCTGCAGAATACAGAATATGTTTTTCAGTGGTTCCACACTCCCACCTCAAATTAAAGAGTGTTTAAAGTAATCGTCAGAATAGAAAGAGCTGCCAAAACGGCCAAAGGCGGCCATGCTGTGATGTGACAAACCAGGCACTAATATAGGCCACTGAAGATTGGGGTTGTTCACCAGTTTATTGCTGTGTGTGTCTATCCCACACGATGCAGAAACTGTGAGCTCATGTGGTATGTCCGTATGACACAGTACAAGGTCTGGTAGAAATGCTCACCCACAATTACAGGAAATATGGAAGGATGCTGGGCATCTGGTGGTATGCTATAATCATTTGGATTGGTGTGAAGACTGTGAAGAATCAGCTAAAAAGCTCTTGAGGAGAGTGCAGCAAAACTGAGCTGGCTGGTACATTAAAGGATGGGGACCCCCTCTGCACTGCTTCTGCCCTCCCACCGAGACTGCCAGTCTCCTTCCCGTGAATACCTCCATTACTAGCCATTCCTTATCTATGCACCCAATACCTGCCAAAAGCTTTGCACTCGAATCACTGCACTGCTGAGCTCTGGCAGAGCCTTCTACGCTGAGGGGAGGCTTGAAATGGGTGCTCAGCATGCACCATCAGGCTGGTGCATTTTCATTCTTTCACCAGAAGCTCTGCTTTAATTTTGACTGACAATGAGAGCAGTTCATTTCTTCCTGCAGAACAAACGAGCATTTCTTCAGAGATCCAGCACAGCAGTGCTGCATGTGTTGGCCAGTGGGAAGTGTCGAGCAGCAGGGCAAGTTCAGCTCGCTCGCAGGGCTGGAGTGCGTCATCCCCTGTGACGTGTGCTTCCTCTGGAGCCCACTCCACCTCGGACCATCCTTCAGAAAGGCTGTGTGAACTCCACCAACACAGTCAGGGGGCTGCCAAAAAAAGCCACGAACTTCGCACTTTGGGACAGAAACAGCATCTGCTGAGTATTTTCTTGATTCTGAACACTGCAAGGTCTGCAGTTTTTCAACAGCTGTTTTATTAGAGGAGGGGAAAAGTCTTCAAATCTTTTGGGAAATCTCCGGACAACTATTTCCATTAATATTTTTTGAGGAAGGCTTGAATCCCTCATTGACTAGGATAACATTCCCATAGTGTGTTCCAACTTCTGCAAAAGCCATTAACACAGACTTCTTTGAGCAACACAGCTCTGTTGGCTAGTATACAACATTTCCCATGCAGGGTATCTAATTGGCTCCATATAATTTGAATGTGTCACAGAAGAGTTGGAAGGGGACTGAAATCTTTTACCATGCTCTGTTTTACCTTTAGATATGAGGGATATTAATGTGGGATTTCTTTAAATATAAAAGGCTGCTTTCTTATCTCATATTTCTGCAAGTACCTCAAATGCTATAGAGCAAGCAAAATTAAAACTCAAAAGAATGTAGTGCATGTCCTGTATTCCCCACAGCAAAACAGCAAATGGACAATATGCAATTGGAGCTTAGTCACAGCCTTTCAAGTATGCAGGGTGGCATACAGGCAGTAGGTAGGCTTTCAAGTACTGCAGCCAGGTTTTCCAGAATGAGCTGTTATTTGGTGGTAAAGATTCTCACGGTATCACAGATACCTAAGAAAAATCATCCAGACACCGAGGTATCCAAAATGAGGGGCTACTTTTGAAAAATCTGAATGTGCTTGGTCTATTTTTCAAGTTATAATGGTATCAGAATTGAAAATGGAAAGGGATGATGGGGTGTCTGATCACCTCCACACCCTCACGTATTAGGAAGACACAAAAGGCAGTAGAATAACACACAAGGGAGCTCTGGGACCATATGAGCAACTGGGCCCTATCAGAGGGAAGCGAACAAAAATATACACGTTTCTATTTATAGACATACTATGAATGCTGCAATTGTTAAGAACTTTCCCTTATGACAAGAAGTCATTGCTTTTGAAAATATTTTGTGTTACCTTAGATACATCAGTTGTTTCTGAAATTCAGTACAGGTTTGTTGGATTCTCAAAAGCCTCCACAAGAAGTAAGCCTTGATATAAACTTACTAAGGAGTATTACAAGAGCTTTGGTCTGGAGCTCCTTCATAGCAGTGCCCCATACCTGTGATTATCATGACTGCAGTGAACCTAATGCTGCAACACACAGTTTAACAGCGGCAGTTGACAAAAAGGCATTACTTGGTTGACCCCATTAGGATCTACTCATTATATCTTTTATATCTTGGCTATTGAATGGATTACAGAAAGGCAGCACACCCTTCAGTTTCCAGATGATGGAATTTCCCTGCTATCTAGATATGGAGGTATGGTTTTGGTGCTCTTAACACTGTCCTCATATTTGTTCTTAAACTCAACACACTGGTGCTGAATGTGCCGTGGAATACACACAGCCTGCCTATGTAACTTCATTCATTCCACTTGTATATGCCTATAATCATCGATGTTTTACTTAAACCAATTAGCTTGATGAAATTAATTAAAAAGAAATTAAACTGTTGTCTACTAGCTTGCTTGCTTTTCTATTCCAAACATGCTAATAAGAAAGAGACAAATCAGATCGGATACAGTTTTCAAAGAGGTTTCCAGGCCAGATTTAAGAGCAACAGAAAATAAAAATATAAACAATAATGGCATAAATTGTATTCATTTTTCTTTTTTCTTAATGATAAGATATGATTCAGTCTGGGTTTCACATGTGTAAATCCGGAGAAGTTTTATTAAAGTGAAAATACCAGAAGAATTTTATTGTTCTTTCATTAGTTATGCTTTAGAGTTGAACTGTTTCCTTTATGTACAAAGCAGCATGCACGTTATCAGTAAGTGCTTGCTTTGCACAAGCAATTAGGATAATGTCTGGAGGTGCTCTCAAAGACCACATTCGGCTCTTGGAGAAATTAATTTAGCTCATTAATGTCAGTGTGTTGAAATCCGTGAAACAATGAACTGCATATTCTATATTCTCCAGCAGTCTGCAAGCAGACTGCATTTCCTCAAAGGAATTATATGTAGTGACTAAGCCTTCCACAAGTTATACTTTCAGGAGCAGTAATTTCTCAATTTCAGAGTAACGTAATATGTGATCAGCACTGTACTCACTTCACACAGCCCTGCTTCTTTCTATTGCCCATCTCTGGTTAGTTTCTGGCCATGACTGCTGACAGTGTACGACATGTGCCCCCCTACATTACTGTGGACATTACCATGGAGTTTACGCTTGTGAAATCTTTTCTACTCTCTTGGGACAGGGAGGTGCAAGCAGCGAACCACAAAATCTTCCAGGACTATTTCATGGAACGTTCCCCTGAAAGGCTGTAGTTCCAGAAAACTGCCAGTCTGTGTGAAAAATTGGGGTCTGTTCAAATATAGCCTGATTAGTCAGTCCCAGTTTTAGTTAAATCCTTCTGTCTCTACTCTGAACTGTTTCTCTCATAGGTGGTCTTGTTTTTTTGCTCTTCTTAATTTCTATGAACTAGCTTGGTAGGTGCTGCAACAGGCACGAGTGCACATGAGACCAGTGGACACAAGTGGACACAAGACCACCTGAGTATAAGAGCAACTTGCCAAGAAAGAAACAGGTAGAAGGTGAAGCTGTGGCTCAGTTACCCC
>VYZW01039544.1:747-12111 GCA_013401315.1 Balaeniceps rex | reverse complement strand
GAACGGCCCGCGGGGGCCCCGCGCCCGCCCCCGCCTCGGGGACCGACGGCGCCCCCTCTCCCCGCAGCGATTCCACAAGCCCCACCACCTCTGGAAGATTGCGACGCCCTTCGCCAGCCACGCCTTCCACCCCGTCGACGGCTTCATGCAGAGCCTGCCCTACCACGTCTACCCCTTCCTCTTCCCCCTGCACAAAGTCACCTACTTGGGCCTCTACATCTTCGTCAACGTCTGGACCATCTCCATCCACGACGGCGACTACCGCGTCCCCCGCCTCCTGCGACACGTCATCAACGGATCGGCCCACCACACCGACCACCACTTGTACTTCGACTACAACTACGGGCAGTACTTCACCCTCTGGGACAAGATTGGCGGCTCCTACAAGAGCCCCACGGCCTTCGAGGGCAAGGGCCCCCACGACTACCTGCGCGAGCTCCGACAGAAAGGCCCGGGGGCACCCGACGGCCGCCCGGCTGCCAAGACCGAGTAGGGTTCCCCCCGGCCCGGCCCCTCTCCGGGACGACGTTCCCCGGCCGGCTCTCGTCCCGCTCCTCCCCAGACCATTTTCCCACAGACAAAGAGCCCCTGTCCCCCGACGGCGCGACCGGCGCGGGGTGGTTCTCGGCGAGCGCTCCGGCCCGCTCCCGATACGGCGGCGCTCGGCCTCGCCGGTAAGTTACGGCCTCGCTCTACGCCACGGACCTGCCCCGGCGCCCCTGTCGTTCCCCCTCCCGGCTGCCTTTGGATCTCCGCTAAGGTCCCGGTGCCACTCGAGTACCATGCTTTACAAAAAAAACAATAACATGGCACAAAAAGAACAATAATAACGTGGCACAACAAGGACGATAATAACGTGGCACAACAAGGACGATAATAACGTGGCACAACAAGGACGATAACAACGTGGCTCGTGGCGGGGCCTCCGTCCGTCCGTGCCGTCGTTGCCGATGCACCCTCGCTGTCGCGGAGTCCGTTCGGGACGAGTCGAGTCGAGTCGAGTCGAGTGACCGACGATGCTACGTTTTGTTCTGAGCTGTATTTCGCGAAAAAAAGCCGCAAACGCCTACCTTTTGGAGATGGCGCGGGCCCTCCCGGCAGCTCCTCCGTGCGGCAACTGCTCCGCCTCGAGACGCGGCGGGACTCCTCGGCGCCTGACGCGCTCTCCTCCTTCCTCTCGCCCAGAGATGTCTGGTGGGATGACGCATCCCAGAAACCGCATGCCTGGAGGACAAAGATACGCGTTGAGTCCCGCGGGTCCCTCGAGCTCCCCGAGAACGTTGCGGGACGGGGGGGCGGGGAGGAGGAGGAGGAAGGGGCGCTCGAGGGTTCGTGGCCGGCTTTCTCCCTTAATGCCCGGCGTGCTTCCTCTGAAACCCGGTCGCCCTGCTTTACGTCTGACCCACGCTCAATAAATCTCGCTTGCCGACTCGGTTGCCGTTCGGCGCCTTCGCCCTCGCTCCCGAAGCCGCGCGAAGCCCCCCGGGCCGCCCTGTTTCCCCCCTGCGATGCCCACGACGGGTTTACCCTGCGCCGTTCCGGCAACAAACTTGCGCATCACCCCCTCCCCTCTTGCCATGGGGAGGCAAAGGGGAAAGGGAGAATACCGCCGACACCCAGGCCCCCGACTTCTCCTCCCACAGGTCGGTCACGAGGACTCGACGCTGCCACGCCTCAGGTATGGGCGCCGAGGGCTTCGGGGGCCCCGCCGACACCCCTGTCGCTTCCCGCCCAGCGTGGCTCGGAGGGGACGAGGTCCCGGCACTGGCCGGGCAAGGAGCGCGCGGGGAACGTGGGGCTCCCTGGCCTCCCGCCGTGCCGCTGGGAACCACGCGGCACACTGAAGGTAACGCGCCCGGAGCCGCCTCCGTTCCCCTTGACCTCCTTACGCGTAATCGCATCCCCGCACGGTGACGGTGCCCGGCTCTCGGCTCCCTGGCCGGAGGGGGGATGCCGACGGCGGTACCCTTCCTGATGAACCCAACCCTTGCTGTCACCTACCCTGCTCCCACCGGGCAACCTGAAGGGATATGCCTGGGTTTCCAACTGGCGCGGATACCACGCCATGCCAGCCTGCCCGCCGTGCCGATGGCCGAACCCGACCGCCCGACGGTGCGGCAGTTCTCGCCGGCCGCCTCGCGCTCGCCCGCCGCTCCGCATCCGTCCCGGAAGAAAAGGGACGAGACCCCAAAGGCACGGATGGCGCCCCGGGGACTCGCCACACCGTTCCCGTTAGTCTGCGGCGGCGGCCTGGGCCCTCTTCTCCCCTCACCCCCTACAAAGATATCCAGACCCACACAAAGCTGCGAGGATGGGCTGGAAATTCACCAGGGGCCGTTCACGCTGGGCACGCGGACGGTGTCGGAGCACGACATGCCGCTCTGTTTCCCGGGTATGGTAAAGCCGGGCTCCCGCGCCTGACGAGCCCCCTCTGGGTTTGTACTGACACAAAAACCCTTAGAGCACGGGATTTTGCTGCTCAGGACACGGACAGAACTGGTCGTCAGGGTACTACGTGTCCCATCCAATGCCCATCCTTTTCTCTGCTCCCCAGATCGTGCAGCCCGGGACCTTCCCCCGAAGCGCTGGCCAGCACCAACGCTTTCCCTTCCCCTGGTCCGCCCGCACGGCACTTCCTTTCTCAGGGAAACCGGCGCTCGGGAGCGCGGTAACTTCAACGGTCGCCAGAGCCGCGCCACAGGTACCGGGGACGGAGGCCCCTCTCGCGGTCCCTCACCGTGGCGACGGACCCTCTCCTCCCCGCCCTGCCTCAGCCGTCCCCCTCGCAGGGTGCAGCTCGAGGCGCCGCGGCTACGCCGCGCGGCACCCAACAGGCGCAAAAGACGCCCGTCCTGTGAGGAAGCGCCGGCAGGATGTCCCGTGCCCGCCGCCCCGGGGGTCCCGTTCTCCTGCTGGCACGGGCCCCTGCCAGGGCCGCGCTCCGCCTTCGCCTCCCCGCGACGACTCCTCCTCCCCCACGCGCACAGAAACCCAGACCTCTGTATGCTTATTAACTCGGAGACCGGAGAACTGCCGAGGGTCAAGGTGAGGCCCAGATCGAACGCAGTGACAACGTCGCTAACCTTTGCAAACCACCGTGCTAACCAGGGGCCCAATTCCCTAACAACATGGGTCCCTCGGGAAGAGCCCCGGGCCTTCTCATTACCCAATCTCTCCACCTTCACCGAGCCTCAGGCACGGCGATGGCCTCGCCGACACCTAAACCCCACATGCGCAAAACCACCGGGAGTAACAGCCAGGGGTTTGGGCACGTGCCCAGCTTGGGGCAGACGGTCCCAGGGCAGATAGTCCCTTGAAAGTCACTTGGGGAGTGAGACGCAGCCGAGAGCCAAATCCAGCCGCATCGTAGCCGGTGGGCAGCGTGACCCTGGCCCCATCGTCGCCCCGCCCGGCTCCGTGGGCGGACGGGCGAGATGCCCTGGGGGCCGCCAGCCCCCGCCGCTTCTCACCGACATCCCTCCCGCAGGTGACCTGCCTGCGCCCGGGCCCTCTCAAAAACACCGGGGATTGGCCGCGTGCCGCAGGCGGGAGGTCCGGCAGGGTCGCCCCGATGGCTCTGTCCAGGCACAACAAAGCCCCTCGTTTTTACTGCAAGTCAAGCTCCGGCCTCTATGCACTGCGCAAGGGGTGCTGTCCTCTGCCTTGCCGGCTCCTCGGCCGGTGGCCGGCCTGCGCCGACGCTCACATGGGCGGACTTCCTCGGCTCCTTGCGGCGGCCCCGTGCCGCTGCCACGCGCGCACGTGAACGTGCCTCAGGCGCCTTGATTTCTGCTCTCCCCTTCTTCTTTCATCGCCTCCCCAGAGCGTTTCGCGTCGTACGGCCTGTCTCCCATCTGGCGTGCGCGCCCACCCCGACCCTCGGCAGGGAAGGCGGCGACGCCGTACCGAAGGCGTTGCTTCGCCCGGTGCCGTTATGACCGAGAGCAGCGTCCATTACTTTTAACAGTGCTTCCCTGCAACTGCCTACAGTAGGGGGTGACCGCTCAGTTCTGACGGCTCAGGAGACGCACGGTATGTGGCTCACGCACTCCCGGCAGGGAACCGCAATAGACATCTCCCCCGCAGCTTTGGGGCGCTGCCGAGAGATGCAATTGCACATTTGGGACCTTGATGCTGCCGTTACCACAAGATGGGGGTGTTGCTCGCACCACGCCGGCGGCAGGAGCGGCACCTGCGCGGACAGCCTTCCTCCTCCCCCTCATCGTTGCCCCAAAAGCGTGGGGCCCGGAGGCGAGAGTGGTTTTGCCGTTCCGGCTCTGCCGGAGGACGCGTGTGGGGCAGCCCGGAGCCGTGGGAGACCGCACGAGGCGTGCCAAGGACGGTTCCATGAAACACGCAGCAAGCTACAGAGCCCAACGGGACCGCCCCGCTGCCATCCGTGCATCGCCGCCCGCCTGGCTCGCCCGCTGCCCGTCACACAGGCTGAGAGACGGCCCTTGTCCCTCCGTCCCCTCTCTTCTGGAGGCACCCACCCAGGCCACGCAGCCCTGCAACCGGGCAATGCCAGCCCCAGTGCTTCTGAGGAGGCCTCGAGCGCCGGCCCGCCGTTTCGGACTCTGCCACATCCCCTCTCCCCAGAATCACGCTCCCCTACCCCATGGCTCCCCTCATTCTCCTCTAAACCCTGGTGCCCCGGCAAACAACAAGACCCCGGTTGCCCGCTTATAGGCAGGACGCAGGTAAGCCCCACCAAAGGGGCCGCCGTTCAATGGGGCCAACGCTGATGTGCTGGCCTCTGTCTCTGGAGGACTCTCCCGCCGCATGTGGTTTTGCGGTCGGATAGGAACAAGGCGGAAGCGGACCGAGACTTCTGAACCCGAGAGCTGCAGCCGGGGTGCCCGGACCGACAACCGGCACCAGCGACACCCTCTCTTCCAAATGCCCGACCTGACCGGAGCTTCACCCTATTAGTAACTGCAAGGCACAGCTTGAGAGCTGAAGGTTTCAGAGATTTCCCAAACTAGCCGCATCTGTAACGCCCATTTCGGCACGGCCGAGGAAGAGCTCAGCACAGTCACATGCTGCCGGGTGAGCCGCGCTAAGTGCCGATCCCCAGAGCGCCGCATCTCTCGCCTGCCTGCCGGCCCCCTCGGCGCCGCGGGCCTTGCCCGAGACCCGGCTTCGCGCCGGCCCCCAAAAGAATGGCGCGCCCGCTGCAGCCGGTCGGCACGAGAAGACCCGATCCCCTGAGCGGCGAGCTGGCCGGCGTGCCGAGAAGGACAGACGGACAGCTGGGTTCGGCACGAGAGGACGGGTCGCACGCAAAGACGGGGAGACGCGTGGTGCGGCAGGACCGGTCGGCAAAGCCCAAAGTGACGTGAAAGGACCGCTCGGGCAAAAAGTCGGCACAAAACGCGGTGACGGCTGCTCTGGCTCAGCCATGGAGCTTGGGCTTCTTTAGACACCTACATCTTATGACGCAACTGCACCCTCCTGTATGGGAGAGGCGGGTGCGGGAGGGCCAGCTCCCTGTCCCGTAGGAAATGTGCTGCTCGGGGGAAGCCTGAAAGCCGTAACCCCGAGGCACCCTCTGCTCACACAGTTTTTCACACAAATACGGCCGTGTACCGTCACGCCAGGATGACCGTACCCGGCCCTTCGTGAAACAGCTCAGCGTGGCCCCAAGCGTACAAGATACCCACCAGGAGAGACAGCAATAGAACTCATACTATGGCTCCGCCACCCCCCCGGCCCCTTCCCACGCCGGCCTGTCCCCCCGGGCCGCTTTTGCGACGCCGCGCCTGCCTGAGAACGGGGGCAAAGCCACCTCTCTTCTCTCCCGAGGACTACAGCAGAGATGCGAGCCGATGGCGGCCGCTCCCGCCGCGGGGGGCCTCGCGTCATCGTGCCCAGCCCCGAGCCGGGCGGATGCCCGGGGTCGGCTCCCGGTTTGGGCGTGCGAGGCGGCGTGCTGCTGGACTTCGATAACGTATCCCGGGCGGTTTCTTGAGACCAAGATTTTATAGCCTGTTAGCGCTGCGCGTGCACTAACGCCTTCGGGTGTTTCTCGAGCGAGAAAGATGGGGCACGCGCAGGAAAAAAATCACAGTCGAGCGACTGACTGACTTTTGCGAGAGCACGCTCTGCGTACGCGGCTCCTCACGCAAAGGTCGCCGGACTGTTAGACCCGTCGGACGGTGGCACCGGAGGGCCCCTGTGCCGCAACAAATCCCTGGCCCGAGGAGAAAAAGCAGCGACACGATTCCTAATAACTGCTCTAGTCGCAGGGCGTATCCACGAATGCCCCAGGGATCCCGGCTGGCGAAGGATTTAACAAACGCCCCTTTTCACACAGCCTCTTCTATACACATAGCCACGGGTTCTGAGTTGCCGTGGTTTATGAGGATTGAGAAGCACATATAGAGAATTCCTTAAACCCAAGAGAAAAGCCCACAGCGCTTTGCATCAGCCTCTGCTAGTCACGAACGCGCACGGCAAAAAAACGGGGCTCCCCGGGCTCTCCCGGTACAACCCCCAGGCCGCTCATCAGACATAGTCTTCCTATATTCACAGCAAGCGCCGGCCCGGCAAAGGGACCCTCCCGCGCCCAACCGGCAAGGACCTGAACCGCCACGAGTCCGCACCTACTGCCAGCATCACGCTTCTACGTGAACAAAACACGAGCAAAGCCAGCTCTGACCTCCTCCCAGCCGTGCTGCACGGCAGGACCACGTCGCAACAAAGCACCCCTGTCCCCCGCGGGCCACCCGTGACCTAGAGCTGCGCCCCTCACCGCTCTACATGACGGCGACGCAACGCCGACGGCCGACGTCGAGGCTGCCGCTCGGCCCCTGCCCCCTTGCCCCCCGGTATCGCCCCTCACCTCTGGGCAGCCCCGCCAGCCTGACTGGGCCAGAAGGAGGACCGAGCCATACCGCTCACCTTCACCGCTCCTTCTCAAAACCTGTCAGGTCCCTTTATCCTCTCCTCCCGCCCTGCCCCAGCTGCCTCCCAGCCCCAATGGCTGGCCGCTGCTGCCATGACAGACAGCAGTAAGTAAGTAAGGAGCCTCTGTTGCGAGAGACGCTAACGCGGCAGCTCGTATGCCAGCGTGATGATTACAGAGAACGATTAGCCCACATGGTAATTTCTGCATGAGGAAATAGCAGATACAGATCACGGCTCCCACTTCGCACCCCGGCAAACCCATGGCGAGGTGGACTTATTTGTGACTGCACGCGAGAACACGATTTTTGGCAAACGTCTTTGCTTTCCGTGCTGGAAACAGCCCCCTGTGTAGCTGCTCCTTTCCCTCAGCCTGCACGGCACCTACTCGCAGAAGCACCTCCCGCTCCCGGGTTGGGCTCTGGCTTTCGGCACGCCCGCACCGCTCCACCGATATCGACGGGGATTCGCCAGCCCGTGCCCACTCGCTCCCACGCTCCGCTGGCGGCGGGCGGTGGGATGTGGGAGCTGTTCTCGGCGACACGCAGACGCAAAGTGCTCCCCGGCCTTTCCTGCGCCTGTTCCCCTGCCTCCCCGCATGCTTCGCCCGACGTCGGAGCCTTTTCTGCCACCGCTGATGACGATCGAGAGGATTTCCTCTGTGCCCCCCCGGCTTGCTAATCTCCTCTGCGATAGCTTCCCTGTCCACTTGCACCCAGAGCATGTGCTCGCCTTCTTTCATCTACTGCACGACGCTCTTCTGCACGTCTCTGAGCGCACATTCCTATGCCACATACCGCACGCTAAACACCCTGCTTCTCGGAGAGATCCCAGGCACAAAAAGTGACATGCTACGTGCAAGCTTAATGCTTGGATGCCTCTGGTGAAAGCCCTTAGCTGCAGCCTGCAGAAAACAGCTGACCTGCCGAGCGCCGAGTGAGCTGCCCGTGACACCGTTCTCTCTTACCGTGCCGTTTCTTTACAATAGGAACACGTACCTAAGGAGACATTTACCTTTCCGACACAAAGCCATACTGCCGCAAAGCGCAGCCCCAAACGACAGCACATGCGGCAGCCACGGCGCTGCGAGAAACTGCAGGAAAGAAGGAGGTTCCCTCATCGCCAGTCGGGAGACCTCGAGAGACCGGTGGCGAACCTAGTGACACTTTGCGATCCCTGGCCGTCTCCTTTTTTTTTCTAAGCGTGGATTGAGCATGTTACCCTTAGACCCGCTCAAAACCCACATGGACGCGCTGCCCGGCCAATAACCTCCACCTTGCCTCCATTCACCAACTCGTAGGAGAAAATCTGACCCCAGCGTCTCGGGCGCGGCCATCCCCCAAAGGGACCGCGCGCTCACGTGGCACGGACCCGGCTCTCGCGAAGCCTGTCGCTCCTCGGGGCGCCCGGACGCCTCCCTGCATGCTTCCACGCGGACAGAGCTTGGTCAATTTTGGACGCGCAGAAGAGGCGTCGAGATGCGGCGCCGCACGTGCCCCGCGGCTCGGGAGGCTCCGGCCCTGCGAGGAGCTAGCCTCGCTGACGAAACAAGTTACAGATTTGACAGATGACCTGTCCCTCTCCAGGTATGGTATCCTTCCAGACACCCGCTGCGTGACGCCGCTTTGCGAGCGGGCTGAGACAAGATTGGAGTCTACTGCTTGCGTACCCAAACGAATATGCTGCGCACCCTCCAGAAGTACCTTCCGCTCCATTTGGCAGGCCTGCTGCCCTTCGGAATCGCGTCAGCCTCGGGGCTATCCTCCACACACCCTTCCTCCGAAGGTAGCCGCGACTGACGTTTTGGGAGACTGATTTACTTCGGGAACTACAAGAAGGCCAACCTGCCCAGAAAACAACTCCCCTCTAAAAGACAACGCGTTTCTGCGCCTCCGCCTCAAGCGTATAGCTTTTACCTCAGGCTATGCATGGATTAATTAAAAACCCTGCTCTCCTGCCGAGCGTCCCTGGGACCCGCATCGGAGCCTTCTTGCTGCACGAGGGGACTTCGCGCCCCGGGTTTCCGCTCCGGCCCGTTTGTTTGGCATTCGAGCGGATAATCTGGGACATGCTCATGCAGGGAGCCCAGCGGCAACTCTCACCGTCTCAGTGCCGGGGAGCGAGAACCCCGTGTGGGGGCCGAGACCTCCCTCTCCTGTCATCAGGGTCGTGTCGCTCCGAAATCCCCCTGGCCTGGCTCTCCCGTGCCGCTTGCCAGGCAGGTGCCAGGCACGGACAGGGAGGGATGGAGCCGCGGCTTCTCGAGCGCGATATGTGGCGCGCTGTGTCCTTGCTGGGCTCGCGCTGCTGGCCGCTCCGTATTTTGCTCTACTTTACACAAGATTTCTTCCCAGCTGGTCTATCATTCGCCTGACTGCGAGGGCCTACAGACGGGACAAAGTGACAAGTGGCTAGGGGCGACGCGGTCGCCCTCGCCGCTGAGACCGCGCGGCGGAGCAGAGGAGTGCGGCGACCCGCTCGGGGTCCCGGGGGAGATGAGCCGCCGGGCTGGTACGTGCATCTCCGCGTTACCCTCTCTGCCAGCTGCGCCATAATCCGGATTACTCTTTTTCGCTAATCTGGTTGTTAAACCTGAGACACAGACCTTCCTGCTCCCCATCCCCCCCCGAGTCCAGCTGACGAGCCCCTTGTGACAATAACGAGGGGCTTTGCTGGAGCTCTGCAAGCGGTGAGATCCGAGAGCTGTAGGAAATTATTACCCCTCCGGATTTCAAACCGGGGGGTCCTGGCTTGAGAGCGCAGAGAGGAGAAAGGAAAGGATTAGTGACCCGCAGGGCTCGGTTTATACCACGTTGAGAGGTTTAGCTCCTCTAGCAGAAAGGCTGCCACTTATTCACATAAAAGCCAGAAGACCCACGGATCGATGCCTCAGGGACCGCTCAGAGCGGTACCTGGCAGAACTTTCCAAAGGACGGGCGCTGTGGCACGCGGACACCGCTCGGCCATGCCAAGCTCCCTGTCTGTGCCGGACGGGATCGATCCTCGGGCTTCTGCTCTCTTGGCAGACTCCGGATCCTGAAAACATGATATGTGGCAGCCCTGAGGGGGCGGGAGGGCTCGGAGGTCCCATCCCCCAAGACCTGTGGTTCAAAGGCAGGTCCTGCCGAGACCGGACGATTTTCTCTTTGCAAGCTCCCTGCATCCTACAACCCCACAACAAGGGCCCGCTTTCCCAGGACAGATGCGCTCTCTCGCTTCCCAGGTGAGTCAAAACAAAAGCAAATTACAAGCCCTGCCCGCTCGACACACACCTTCATTTGCTCGCTCCAGGAGCGAGCCGCACGCGCGGCCCCTCTTCCCATGGCAGCGGTGGGCTCTCGCCCCCGGCATCCCCGCGCGCCGAGCTCTCCGCCGTGTCCGGGCCGAGGTCGGACTCCGATGGCAGGGCGGGCCATTTTACTCCTTGACTCAACTCCGACAACACGCGATGCTTCCTTTAAATGACTCTCTCTGCTCCTCTGCAGGGGACAACTGTTCCAGCCCCCATGATCCCCCAAACCCTCCAGGACCTGTCAGGCCATGCCAGGGAAAGGCGAGGGGGAGAAAGGAAGGAAAACCTGGTGGCTGGGGGCTCCTCGCCTCGCTCTCGGAGTTCATGGCATTTGCTGCTGATGAAATCCAGATGTACCTTAAAATAAACTCTACTCTGTTCCCCCTCCCCTTTATGGCAGGAGACGGATTCTTTTTTCAGGACACAAAAAATAGAATCATAGAATCACAGAATCATTTGGTTGGAAAAGACCTTTAAGATCATCGAGTCCAACCATACCTGTCCACTACTAAACCACGTCCCTAAGCGCCTCATCAACCCACCTTTTAAATACCTCCAGGGATGGGGACTCCACCACTTCCCTGGGCAGCCTGTTCCAATACTTGACAGCCCTCTCCGTGAAGTTTTTCCTGATATCCAATCTAAACCTCCCCCGGGCACAACTTGAGGCCATTTCCTCTCGTCCTATCACTTGTTACTTGGGAGAAGAGACCAACACCCACCTCTCAGGTCGTTGTAGAGGGCAATGAGGTCTCCCCTCAGCCTCCTCTTCTCCAGGTTGAACAACCCCAGGTCCCTCAGCCGCTCCTCACAGCACTTGTGCTCCAGACCCTTCCCCAGCTTCGTTGCCCTTCTCTGGACACGCTCCAGCACCTCAATGTCCTTCTTGTGGTGAGGGGCCCAAAACTGAACACAATACTCAAGGTGCGGCCTCACCGGTGCCAAGTACAGGGGAAGGATGACTGCCCTGGTCCTGCTGGTCACACTATTTCTGATACAAGCCAGGATGCTGTTGGCCTTCCTGGCCACCTGGGCACACTGCTGGCTCATGTTCAGTCGGCTGTCGATCAACACCCCCAGGTCCCTCTCTGCCAAGCAGCTTTCCAGCCACTCATCCCCAAGCCTGTAGTGCTGCATGGGGTTGTTGTGGCCCAAGTGCAGGACCC
>VYZW01039541.1:5083-16881 GCA_013401315.1 Balaeniceps rex | reverse complement strand
GATAAAAACAGAATTTTGAAAGTAATAGAGTATATAATAGGAAATTCCCTGTCACTTGCATTAACACAGTGCAATGAAGTACAAAAATACAAAAAAATAAACTAAGATTCTGACAATAGTCACTTGGAAGATAAACTTATCATGGCTTATATATCTCCTTTTAAATAATGCATCACATGCTTTTCTGAACCACTGCAGTTCCTTCTCAATGTGTTGTAAAAACTGAGCAACCTGAAGCATATTTATACAGATTAAGTGGTTTCTAATACTCCAAAGAGCACTTAATCTGCATGAATGTACTTTGTGTTGCTATGTGCCTCTAAAGCCTGAACAAGGACCCTAAGTGATTCTGAAAGTCTGCAGCACATTTGTATTTTGATAAGTCAAACAAAGGCAAAAATGGAAGAAATATGTTAATCGACCCTGGCAAGCAAGACAAGCAACTGGCAATCAGACGCTTTCCAGCCTGAGTTTCTTATTCTCCAGCCATGTCCTTAAAACATCTCGAATTATACTAATAATGCAAGTTATTATGCTAATATGGACTCAAAAATGGAATAATGCTGGAAATGATGTATCCTTGATAAAACATTCCATAATCACCATGACTAATGTGTATTAAAATGCTGCCCTAGAAACTGAAGCAAAGGCCAGCTGCTTTACCTTAAGGGTTTTGCTATGGTATTTTTCAAATATTATGTGTTTATCGCTTTTTCTACACAGATCATCTAAATGAGAGAACAGCAGTAAAACACTCAGCAAAAGAGCCTTCGGACTCTGCCACCTTCCTTCGGCAGAGCCAGGAGTTGGCTATTCAATAGGTAGCCGATATACCAACAAGGTATCCTGACAGCGAAATACATACATAGGAAAAGAGAATTTCAAAATAAAAATAAGTGATCTTTATATCAGTTACACACTTTGCCCCATATTGATTAAAATAAGAGGAAGAAATTACACCAGCAGAATTAGCACGTGACTGATTGCTCTTAGTGACTACTGCAGGGGAACAGACCCAGCAGTGTGTTTTGTTGCAGATGTCTTTCCTCTTCCAGTGTTTGAGATGAGGATACAGAGATGTCTTGTGATGTGCAGGAGGAAGACATTCTCCCACTCTCTTTGCTTGTAGAAAATGAAGAAACTTGGCGGTGGATAGGTTTTGAAGTCATTATGGCATACATGAAAATTGTTTCTCATGTAATTCATACTGTTATGGAGAAAACCTTTGAAAGACTGTCAGAATATGGCAAGGTCTACCGTATGTGTTTCATACAAAATACATACAAAGCATCAGCACCTTTTTTTTTTTTTAACTCTATGCAAAGTAAGAGTGTGTGGGAACTTGTAGAACATGTAACAAATATTCAGTACAAACTACTTTTCCAGCAACTGGGTCCCAGAGCTGTATAAATATCTCCAGTAAGCAGTGCCCAAGGCTTTAAGAGTATGTGAAATGAAAAGGATACATCTGTCAGATAGTATGTAGCACAGGAGGCAAACTGCTGAGTGAATTGGCAAGGGAGAACAGAAGATGATAATGAAGACAACACTAAAGTCACTAGAAGAGATGGGAGGTAACACTTGCTGGTCTTCAGTTCAGCATGGTTCATAGCGCTGGATCATTTGGAATAGTTCATTGGTTCCTAAAGCATAAAGGTACTTTCTTCAGAGTACTCATCCCAGATATCTTCTACTGATGCCTGTTCTGAGAGACAGAAACAGTTTTCCAAGCTAATAAACAATTCATATAGTGCTTGCCACGGAACAGCAAGGAACATTTGGGGTTCATAAAGGGCTACTGCAATAGCTGTAGGGAGGAAAAAGAAGTGAAGGAAAAATGATGAATGGCTCAGAGTTGCCATTTATTTTTCTTGTTTATGGTTTTTGTAAGTTTATTTATTATAATCCTAAAGCAGCATTCTAAGCTGACCCCAACCTCAGGGGAAAAGAGAGGTCTGCCATAATATCTCTGAAAGAGAAAGCTACAAGTCAAGAGAATTACAGGCATATGAAAGGATGGATCAACCCAAACAGTTAGGCTACAATACTAAATTATTTCCACAAATACATCTGTGGGGGATGTGCACTAATTTCAACTGTTCAGACACCCTCATGTTGAATTGGTCCTTTGTATGCATAGGGACAGGATGTTTTCTACCTCGTCAGCTTAAAATGTTACAGGTAATAAAACCAGTGCAATGTGCAAAGCATGGCACATACCAAACTGCTCCTTCCTCCCATTTGTCACTTTACTGAAGCTATAAAACTTGGGCATGCGGTGGGGGGGGCGGGAATCAGTGGTGTTTGTTTTTTTTAAATAGTTGGGTGGAAAGTGTGGTTATTTTGGTGATGAAGCTGGGTAGGTTTATAGGCGGAGCAGAACAGACCCTCCACCCTTGAGTGCTCAGGAGTTGAATTCTAGCATCCATTTCAGAGGTGCAAAAGAGTTTTCCCTGCCATCGTTAATGCTCTCTTATTACTGTTGCTTGGAGGTTTTAATATACCTCTGAAGTGTCCCAGAAATGGAGGTCTGCAGGACAGCCAATCCCCAGTAAAACCTTTGGCTTTTGAAAAAGCAAGCCTAGCAGGTCCAAGTGCCATAACACTGCATTTGATTTGCATGCTGTAGGATGGTTTCTTATGCATTTTGCCACACACTGCTTCCAAAGGAAATTAGACCATATGGTGAGCAATTTGCTTGTGTGTGCAATTTACCATCTTTGCCTCTAACAGGTGTGGGTGTCCCAGCAGGAACGGACTAACAGGATTTTTGTCACTCAGTTGTTTGCCTGCTGTGAAAGGGCACCCTCCCTCACCGCCAGTCTCCATCTCTCCATCCTCCAACCAACTGAAGTGCTAAGTGCTGCATGTTGCCTGATGCTTGTCCATCTCTGCTATGCCACTGCTAGGTTACTTTCTGAACTGGTGTTTTCAGGCAGCTGTTTTCAGCTTCCCCATTATCGCTGTCATTCCTGTGTTCAAAATGTACCATGCGACTGCGATACAGCTCCTGCAGGACCAACACTTCAGCTTCTCTCACCTCTCCAAGCTCTGGGCCTGCCACCCTGCCCTCCAGGGATGCAAACATGGTGATTCTCCTTCCAGCTGGCTGTCAGGGCCAAGGGGTCCTGCTAGGTCCCAACACACTTTTGACCTTTCTTTTCGGGAGCTTGAGATCAGCAGTGGATACAGGGACCAGAAGGTCCTTTTATAGCAACAAGGGATTTCATTGTCACTGCTCTTAGTGTGTGTGTCTCTCTCTTACCACTGGGAAGAAATCATAACACAAAAGTTGTTCAAAACAACAAGAGCAATAACCTTTTTCAAGTTCACCAGTATTTTTATATCAGCCTTTTGTAGATCCAAATTTCCCCAAATTCCCCCTTTCTTCTCCCTCCACCTTGTCTTTCTGGCTGAAGCTCTTGCCAAGCTAATGAATCCAACATAAGCAGGCAAAGCAACACAATAATCCAACCAAGACAAAGTAGTCATAAATTATTACAGACAGCTCCAAATGCAATCTGCTGTTGTCTTGGTGACCGACTGGGAAGCACCGATAATTTTTTTGTTTCTTCTCAGGCTGCAAGATGTCATCCATATTTGTCTGTTTTCCCTCTCCCCTCTTCCCCACCCTTCCTTTTCCAGCCCTTGATGTTACCCCCCCCTCGTCTTGTCTTCTGATGAGATAGCTTTGGAGTTAAGCAATCCTTGAACTTTCAGTACTATCTGCTCCTGTATCTTTTTCTTCATCATTTTATTATTTTTTAACAAAAGTTCAGAGGCACTGGACCCTTAGTCCTGCGAAAAGTCCCCTTCTCCCTGCAGTTCTTGCATTTCCTTTTTATATGCTGTCATGCAGCCCTGTGTGACATGTTAACTCAGTCCAGGAGCCAGTATGCCACTTTGTCACCCTGCTGCTTTGTGTTCCTTTGACTCCTTTCTGTCAAGCACACTGATATTTCTACAGCCGATCTCTGACTTGGAGAGAGCAAATAATGGAGCTGACCTCACCTCGGAAAATAAAGCGGTCTTTTAGTGGACACATGGTAGCAAAGGGGCTCAGGACACCATTTCCCCTTGGCACTGCTTCTTTGCTCTCTTTTCTATTGCCATGCAAGGTCTGCATATAAGAAAACTTCTAATAATTTTTAAATTTTTTTTTAATCCAAAGTTAATATTTTTGTGGTTTTCATTCTCTGCTCTCTAAGTACTTTTTTAAATGTTTTCATGTTGCCTGGAGAACACATAGGCTTGAGGCGGTTTATACCTTCTTCAGTTATATGAACAATGATGGACACTAACATATCATATATTTACTTAAACTAAGTAAATATTCTGTCTTCCATCAAGAGAGAGTACAAAAATTTGCCTAGACAAAGCATATATCAACTATGGAAAATTGCAAATACAGAATGTGTGTATATTTGATCCCACAATATGTTAGAGTAAGGAGTTTACAAAAGCAAAGAGAGATATATAATTCCTATCAACCTAGCTAGCCACCTTTGCTTCCTTTGAAAATTTCCTCTTTAAAAGTTGAAAGCACTATACAGGAGTATAAGAACACGCTACATTTAGGAATTATCTGGAGTTGTGGTGCTATATACCTGTAAGGCAACATTTTGAAAATTTGACACTAAGAAGGCACAATGTAGAGATGTTCTTTATAAAAGCGGATGGCGGGGAAGATGTTTGGTTCAAAATAGGTCATTGCAATAGGATCTCAGTACCATGTGTTAGAACTAAAAAAGAAAAAAAAAAAACTTCAGCATTCCTATTACTAATCACAGATTATAACACAGGTGGGTTATTTTCACCCACAATTATATAGGTGACTCTTATCAGGTTTCTCTTTCATTTCCTAATCAGCAACATGGGAGTAAATTTCTTGAACGTTCACAGTTGGGGTTTTTAATTTCCAATTCCCATGAATAGTTGCACTATCAAAGATGACACCATGATTACTCACCTTAAAGAAAGAGAAATTGTGAAGATGGCTGGAGTTCATTTCAGCAGGGTAAATACTTGTAATACAGCTATATGTGCAATAAATTATTCTTTAAAATTCTTTTGAAATATGTGCTTGCCTGAACACATATCAAATTTACATCTGAGATCAGAGAAAGACCCAAGAAAATGATGCCAGTCATATTCTTGGCAGCCATCAACAGGGTAATGCTGTCAAATATGGTATAAATTTCCTCTTAACACATTGTACGTTCTGCTTATCTTGCCTCACCCACAGCCATGCAAACAGGAGAAGGTGGAGGCTGGTGACAGCTTGGTGACCAGACAGGACCAACAGGTGGCCCTTAAACACCCAACAACAGCACTGAGTGTGTCAGAGACCACATCCAAACAGCCCAAAACAAAGGAGTAATCTCCACCAGGAAAAAAGAAATGCAGGAGAGGACTCCTTCAGCTGCTATAATAAACCAAGGAGTCACAGAATGGCAGGAATAACCCCATGTTCTTGGTGATCATCGCATAAAACACATCTGTGAGCAGAGGATCCAAAAAGAGGATGGCAAAAAGGGAAGAAAAGCCAAGGAGCAGCATCCAAAAACAGAGAAAGATGGAAAGAGCTAGGTGGAGAATTCAGAAGACATTTGCTGTCATGATGGAAACAATTAATTGCACCCTCTGGCAATAGCTGTTCACTTACTTTAGGATGGTTTTGGGAGTCTCCACCTACCTTCTTTTCCTATTTCTAATTTTTCCCCACCACACCCTCATTTCTCCTGGCACTGCTGCTTCTTGCAACCTGGATAGAGGAATTGCTCTCACTTGAAAAATAAACCAGCATAAATAAAAGTGAAAAGAAAGGCTGTTGTGGAAGAAAATAGATGAAGGGGTGAGGATTGCTCAAGATGGCACTGTTATTAGAAAGTGAACTTCGCCATTCTGTCCCATGCGCCTTCACAGTAACATCCCTCTCCGATACTGCTGCGCTCTGCTCTAATCCCTTGCAAAGCCGAAATAGGTGGATGCAATCAAATGACTCACCCCTCCTGCCTGCCCGGGGCACCCGCTGCCTCAGACGAGGGCAGGCTGGGCTCCTGGGGGAGCCCAGGGAGACAGGCGCCCATCGCTCAGGCATCTGAGAGCGGCTCTGCTGGTTGCTTCCCCTCATTCAGAAATCTGATTCGAAAGGACAAGCTAGAAAGGTCGGTGGAGTAGTCTGACATTTCCCTCTGCACAGTGGCACTGCTTCAAAAGGGGAGATGAAAGGCAGCTTCACCTTCCTACCCCCCTCCCCAAGGCCACCTAACCAAGGGTTTGGTTGTTAATAGACTCTCTGATAAAGTGGGATGCTTAAAAACACATTTTAAAGATGAAATGGCCTCAATGACGTTTTGGGAAGTGCCCTGTACAGCTGATATGGATTGGTGCACAGTGAGAGCACCTCCACACACTGCAGCTCTTTCTGGTTTTGGGACTGCAGACAGGCCAGATGCCATAACTGGATGCTAACATAAGCAGATGCAGAAAGATGAAAGCTAAGCAGAGTTTTTCCAGAAAACTACCATGTTGTGAGAGACCACAGAAGCCACAAAGCCCACCACTACTGCTCAGTGCACATCACAGCTAGAGCTGGGCTACGTTACCCACTAGCAGGTCGGCATTGCACAAAGTCCACCAAAGTCCCATTTTAAGCATCTTCACTCATATCTGGCCTCCAGTTCTAAGTTATATCTATATATGGCTTTAAGTTTCTCAGGAAATCAAAGCTTAATGCACTCTTTCTGAGAGGTACTCAGACAAGCTCTGTGGACACCCACCTGGTTTATGGCTGGGTGCTATAGGACAGGCTGGCTGTAGGTCACACTTCCAGATAGTCCTTCAGGGCAGGCATAGGTCTAGGTAATATAGAAGAGCAATGCTGTTGAACATATGAATTTTGTCCATGAATTTAATGGTGAAAGATTTTCTCCTTGTATTAAATGCTCTTGCTACGCACTGATTAGCTCAGATATGTGCACACATACATATTTATGTGCACTTGTGTATGCAAATATATATTTATACATATTTTATATTATATTAATTTCTTATGTATAATCTCTTTTCTAAACTGATGGTTGCACAGAAAAATACAGCAAATTTTGTTGGATAAGTACTACACCTGTCAGTGGACACAAACCCAATATTTTTTATTACAGAGTATTCCTCTCATGTTACTGCAGGTTTGAATCACACATGAGAGCTCACATCTACGTGTTTGAACACATCCTAACTGGGAATGATTTACTACGAAAGGATCACTCGTTTTTTGTTGTGCCCCCACCTTATTTGCAAGTTAATGCACAAGGCAGACCTTAGGCAGCCTTAATTTAGTTTGCTCTCTAAGCTCTCAAATCCCTCATCTGTACACTGCCATTCAGCACAGCAGGGGTGTCAGGTTCCCAGACCAGAACAACTCCAGACCCTCTAATTATTGAGTGAACTTTGTCTATGGCTTTCACTGAGGTAATGGAGCCCACAGGGAGCAATGATCAGGTCTGAGGTATAATGAAGGTCACTCTCATCAAGATATTTATTTCTTTAAATTAATAAGGAGGCAGAAAAACACCTATCCTGAGCTGTAAAAACACTTGGTTGTTGTATAAGCTACAACCAGGAGATAAAACTGTGTCACATGCAGAAACAATAAGAACTTCTAAAATGGAAAATGAAGAAAAATGCATCATCTGCACCGCATGTTACTCATTAGACTCTCCAAAGTCTCATTTTACCACTAGTATATCCCTGCTGAGGTGATTGGCACGCAGCTTGCAGTGTGGGATAGCTGGCTTAGACTTTCCCAGGTTTCACAGGTACAAGCAGAGATAAGCAACCAGAGAAGTCAGAAAGACAAACACAGGATAAAGAGAAAATCTTTGTGAATCACGTTCCCTTTAGCTTAGTCAGGTGGGGTAGCTAAATCAGCTACATAAAACGTGGCTGCATTTGCTGTCTAGATGAAGTTAAGCTAGCTGAAAAGGTAGATTCTTTCTTCTTTTAAAGAAGGGATGTGTTTGTGGAAGATACTGCTGAGATAACCCTGGGGGATGAAGTCTCCCCTTTAGACACAGTGCAGAGAGCGCACGTGGAGTAAGTGGCGTTACTGAGACTCTCGTGCTATGGGGCAGCCTCTACAGTCATGAACTTGAAGCTATGGACTGTTAATAACAAAATCTAATGGGAATATGGGGGTAGGGAATGAGATTGGTTTTTAAACCCTGGGGGAGAAATCGTAGAGAATGTTATCTTTCACAGCTAAGCTCAAGAAGCAAGACCATGGTTAGTGGTGTTAAGGATAGGTTCAACTTAACCTTCAAACGCCTCCAAAAAACAGCAGAACACAATGACGGTTAGTGCTGCAAATCCAAGCACTGTTCGTGGGGCTGTTGCAACAGATACCAAGGTGACTTTTGTTTTAAGTCAATATGCTTTAGCAGACGCCTCTAATGCAAACAAACAAACAAGCCAACCAACCAACCACTAATAATCTCTGCAAAGTAAAATGTCACTCCAAGAAAGTCAAAATGGTCTTCGTGAATGAAGTTTTCTTTTAGAATATTAAAGACATAATGTGCCTCTAAGGTCTGGTATAAATGGGGCACATGGCCATAAAGTTGATCGTTTTCTTTTGTTTGGGTTCCTCAGGGCTGTATATAATTATTCTTTCCTCTTACCCAGAATAAACGAGGACAAGAAAGCTCTTTGTATTTTCTAAGTAATTGTAAAATAGACAAGGAAAACCTGGCACATAATTTCTTTCAACTCTTGGAGGCTCCTAAATAAAGTACATCCTCCCCACTGAAGGATTCACAGTAGCACTGAAGAATCTTTGAAGGACCCAGCTTTCTTCCAGACAGGGTATCTTGTGGTATGTTTCCATCCCTGCATCTTTGATTTAAACAGATATTTGAGCATGCTGAATATCTAACTTCTACTCTAGCATTCCTGTATCAAACTACCAAACCTTACAATGGCTTTTAAATTCCGCTTTTTTCTTTTTTCTGTTGCAAGGGCGTTTTAAGCTGTTTTTCTGAAACTGCCTGCCTGCTTGATTCCTAACCACAATCCTGTTGACACGACTTCTGGACAAGCTGACCTTCATGTCTGGATGATTTCATAACTGTGTCCTATTCTGATCCTCTGGACAACCCGTCCTGGCTGTGCCATGCAAGCTGAAAATGTTTTCCTTGAATGTGTCTCCTAGACCCTTCCTCACACACAGAATCTTCTGCTCAACACAAGCATGTCCAAGATTTTCTTCAAAAAAAGCACACTTTCAAATTAATTTTTCTGCCTGGGATTTTGAGATAATTCTTGTCCTCTATTACTCAGAAAGTTCTGAAGATTTCTTTTTTTACAGCTATAAATATAGGTGGTTTTTTTTTTCTTTTTTTATGAAGTTCAGCTATTTTGTTTCCTTCTGGTGTATCCGTTAACTATTTAGGATTTTCCTTTGTAGCCTTTGTGAAATGTGACAAGCATTGTTCTATCTTTGCAGTTCAGAACGTAAAGTAAAATTTCAGTACTCTATTTTGCCACATATCTGTCACTCATAATATGTAATGTAGCCAAGATGAAAATAAAAGCAACTCTCTTGAAAAACTCTGAACACCCTCCAGTCCTACTAATTTCAAGGGAACTGTAGCCTATTAACAGCTCTGAAGCCTGACTTGCCCATCCTGACTAGTCTTGTTCATGCAGTCTTTTGCTCCTTTGCAAAGCTCATAGCAAATGCCCCCACTGGTGCCTGGAAAAATTTTCCCTCAGTACACTGACTGACATCTGCTTCAGTTAAAGTAAATGGGTTTTAAACTGCCTGTTTGCATTTATCTAGCAAAAATCCTGTTTATAATTTCCTTTTTGCTTAAACTTCAATTACTACTTCCCCAAGTCCCTACTATATGTAAAGAAGGGACTACTTTGCTCAGGTTTGTGAAATGGACAACTGAATTATTATTTCTGTATGTCCAAAATATTGTTTGGTAACCATGTCAAAGTAATGAAACAACATCTTTAAATTAATCTAAAACCCAAACTATTCTATTGGTATCAGTGTTGAAACACTGATTGGGTTTTTTTTACATTTTCATGTAGCTCTTGTTTAACTGCATTTCAAGGTGCATAACTAACTCTTCAGATGGTTTAAATGCACATTTCTCTTAGTTTTAAAGAGGCTTTGCCACATTGCAGTAACTGAAGTTCTGGTAATTTAAATATATAGCGTTAAAAAGGAAATACATGTCTTTTATGTTCTTTTCTGCGCTATCAACACTTTCTATTACACAGCCCCACAGTCTTCTTTCTACTGCAAAAGATGCACACATCAAAACCAACCAACTCAATGAAGAGTTTTATTGGCCACAGTATCTTTACAGATTTGGGCAAAAAAGAACTTATTGATATAATTCTACACTGGAAAAATTCAGACTTGCAGCTCTCTAGTTTTTCAGGAGCAATCATGGGAGCTTTAGGGTCAAGATAACATAAGCAACTGTTGTCCTTTGACCAAGCTTTGAACTTATGCCTGCTCTATGTTCTTCCACCTTGGTTACTACCAGTGGAACAAGATAAAAGAAGATCTCTTAAAATAAAAATAATGTTTATAAAGTGTATGTTGGAGCTGAATACTTAGTAGAACTTCTGACCTTCAGTCCTGCTGAATTTGAAACACAAAGGCAGCTTTGAAATGCTGCAAATTGGGCCCAGCTGACATTTAAACATCAATTCTGAATGTGTCCACACCCAAATATCGATGCATCAGAAGTGGGACTATTGATTTTTTTCAACAACATGTTTCAGCCATCTGCTTTCCTTCGCCTAGCTTTACTTTTGTCAGTTCTTACAATGAATAGACTTTAGCTGGAGGTTCACGTACAATGAAACCTCCTCTCATCTAAAATAAAAATGTACCAAATAATTGTGTGTGCCTGAAACCAGTGCCCAGACTTTGCACCATCGTACTGCTAGCCCTGCTCACCCAGCCCCTGCTAACAGGAATGTGCTATAAAACAGATGTTGCCTGTGAAACCGTTGTGTGGAGGGGCCTTGCCCTGCAGGACAGCTAGGGTCCAACCCACAAATTGCTGGAATGCTGGGATTCCTGCCTTCATGCATTCAGGCTCCTTGGAGTAATACCAACGCATGGCTTAGCCTGGGCTTTTGTCCACAGAACTCCCCGAGTCATCATCCTGGAGAGACTGCTCTTCCTTGCCCCTCTGCCAAAACAAGCAGGATACCTTAAAGCACCTTGGCTCACACTCACCTGCTGTCGAACGGGAAAGGAAAACTCTCCTGGGCAGATAAATCTATGAGTTTGATCAAAATGTCCTTCTCGCCCCCACTCAGGTGTTCAATCCCTCCCCTCTCTCTTCAGGTCTTGGCCCCTCTGCTCCCCATGACAGAGGGTTTCAATGCTGAAGACAGAGGCTGCCAAAAACAAGCTGAGGATTCAACTTGAATGATCTGTGAATTAGGCAAAAGCTCAGGCCCAAGTCAAATACAAATTCTCAGACATAATTGTATTTTTCTCTCATTCCCTCCTAGTGCATAATTCTTTCTACAAATTTTAAGCATTTTGGGTGGATCTCGGAAAGGAAAGCTGAAAAGCAGGAGGGCAATAAGATAGAGTAGGTTGTAGGTCTGAAGAAGACAACAAAAGCAGGGATGTATTGGAGGAGGAACTGTGCACCATACTGCAGGTAGTGTTATTATTCTGCCAGTACCAGCAGGTGAGGAGCTGCGAGGGAACATTTATTTGGCCAGGCATTTCTGCAATGCATTTTGTTTATTGGTGC
>VYZW01039538.1:44660-56752 GCA_013401315.1 Balaeniceps rex | reverse complement strand
TGCTTAGTTGCCGAGTGGGGCTAAACCACGACACAGGCAGATAGGGGCATTTTATTTCCAGTGACCATTAAACCTAAAGCACAACACTGCTGGAAATGCAAGACACATCCTCCCAAATACTAAGATTCCTCTAATCAGAGAAATTTAATTCAGTGATGGTGAGATGCTTAATGGTATTGGCTGTTATCAGATAGACAAAGGGAGAGATGGAAAGAAGCCAGCAATACTTTTAGGACTTGCTTTTTTCTGATCCCTTGATTGCATGTAATTTACTTTGATTTCAGTCTTGCTTAATTTAATTTGTGTTCATTTGCTGTGTAGAGTGGCTAGTTATGTCTCCATTTGGCTTGCTCTACTTTTCTTTCTCTGGGTGGTCTTTATTTATTGGCTAGTTTGTTCTGTGATCTTCATCTCATTTAGTTCTCTTGCAAATTGTGATTTGATATTTAGGGCTACAAAGTCTTTGATGATCTGCTTTTATTTGTTTTTAACTCCCATTTTTTCTCTATCTAGGGATTAGTGGCAAAACGTATTCTGCTACTTGCATTTTCCTAGCAAACAGAATTTCCTGGCAGTGTTAACTTCCCTCTTCTAAATGCCTAGATTTAGTGAAGTTCAATCACTCACTCAGCTTGTAAAAGGTGTTGGTATCAATGAGAGAAAGATGTGATTCGTGCATACTGAAGTTGTCTAAAACCTGTGGGTCTTCCCGGGGGGGGTTAGTTTGGCCTGAGCTTGAGCATAGCCACATGTGGAAAGCACATTGATGGATTATCCCCGTGCATTACACATGTCAGTAAAAATGACCAGAAAGTTAAAACTGGCAAAAGTCCTACTGCCTAGAGCAGGTTAGGTATTGATGTATCTTGCTGATTGGTTTCCTGCAGGCAAGGTACAAATAGTTCCACCTAAAAGTGAAGAGCACAAGTCTTTATCATCACTTTGTTTTAGAGAGAACAAAATGTCAGGATGACTGGGCAAATCCATGCAGCCTTCTCATTCGATTGCTGTCAAACAGAGATTTTGAAACATGGCTTTGACATGTGTCCACAGCAATGGGTCCCTGCATGTTTTATGTGGAAAGTGGCAATGCAGTGCTAAATGTATTCTTTATTATGGAAAGAAAATTTTTCACACACTTCCACCTTTTAGCTTTCTATGCAGTGGAAAGAAAAACCCAAGAAATCAGAACACGAAAACTTTGATGAAAGCCTGACTATCCTGTACTTAGCTACCAAAATGTCTGAAATGTAATTTTAGAAGTAGACAGAGAAAACTGTCAAAAGTTGAGAAAATATTTAGAAATTAAAACTGCTCTTGTAACCAAAAGAACAGATGCTTCTTTCTGACAGAGGATAGTCTTTACAGGGGTTATTTGAAAAGAGTAGTACCATGACATGATATGCAACCTGAAATGAGTTGGAGTAGTATAAAAAAAAATACAAGCAATAATATGACAAAATGACTATATAAGAAACAATCATACTGGAACAGTAAAGCATAAAAAAGTAAAAATATAATGTTCTTTCATTGCATAACTGTAAACATTGCATTAATTACAGTAGAAGTAACAAGATTTAAGAAGGATCTGTGATTTTCAAGATGACATTGGGTCTTTAAATAAAAAAATCTTTCACAATCACTTTCCTGTGCCTTGTTTTTTCACAAACTGAAACAGTCTGACACTGAATTTTTTGCATTAGAACCATTGCTTCAGGTCACATACTGTGTCCTAATTGATGCAGCATGGCACAGTAGGGCTCATTTTCAGCACAGCTTGCAGGAGAATTAAACAACTTAGATCACTGTTAATAGGAGTCCTGCCCCCTATCTCTGCTCAGTGTATGCTGAAGATTTGCCCCAGTGTCAGGACATATTTGCAACACTAAGAAAAGCCTTTGAGAAAAAAGCAATGTTTTATGCAGTCTTGGAGGGCAAAGGTGGGGGGTGGGTGGGAGAGGAAACGAGCAAGTTTCTATTTGTAAAGGTCACATCTGAGGTATTTTTGAACTCTATGGTGTTGTAGATAATCAGGTGAGACAACTCTTGTGTCCACTGGTGATTCAGCCTGACCTGTGTCTGCTTGGGTAAGAAGTAGGAACTGTGTGTCTGGCATGACATCAATGTATTGTTCTTATTTTTGCACACAGGGACCTTAGCGAACAATGTTTCTTTCACTGTAAGACAAGGTCTTCTCTGCCAAAAGTTAAAGTCTAAACAACAGCTGTCTAATTGCATGACTAGTAGATTAGCAATTGAAAAGTATCCTTCAGGAGCTGGTAGGAAGACATGAACAATTTGGCCTAAGAGGTAAGTCAGATTGAGATTGTAGGACAGAAAGTACCTCATAAAGTCTGGAGAAAATGTATTTATAGGAAAATGAGCAACATTCATATGAACAAACAAACCTTTGGTGGTCTAAGGCAGGAGTGTTGAGCATCAAAGACACCCAAAGAGTTGCTGATAGTCACTGGAGTGTGTAAGCAAGACGGTATTTTTCACTGAAGAGCAAGCAAACTGGTATTTTATCTCTATATTCACTTCTTTTGATTGTTATTAAACAAGAACTAGAGAGCCCAGTAGAGTAGCTCATGTAGCTGTTTTATATTTGTATTTTCATTGGGGGGAAAAAAAAAAGAAAGATTATTTTTCATCTCTGGCTGCCCCTCTTTTTCCCCTTGTAACCTGGATGGCATGTTCACTTCTCTGATTTGTACCCTGACATGCAGAAATCAAAGAACTGTGTTCATCACCAAACCAATTGCAGTGATCACCCGTGCTTTGCTTGATCATCATTTCTACTCCTGTCCCCTACGAACACCAAGTACTTAGGCGGAGTCACATGGGGGATGAACCAACACAAAAATTGGATGTTGACTATGAGGAGAGAGTTTTGGACCTTAACGATCTCTGAGGAAGGACTGAAGCTTTTAGGTTGTTGTAAGGAAAGGTGCTGGACTGGCATATTTAGTGGAAAATAAAAAAAGACCATGGCATACAAACATCCCTACAGCACAGCTGCCAGAGAAACTAACAGAGGGTGGAGAGAGGCCCTCATTTTTAAGCTGAATGCACCTTTTAATTCCAGAATTTGACCCCAAGTCTGTATCTTGTCATATGTCACTAAGAAATTTGTTGTACCTGAAACATTATTATTTTTTTTTTCTGAATCACTGAAGCATGGTTTTATTCTAGTTTCTGTCAGAAAAGATCACATTTGTTGTACATTAAGTTTTGGAAAACTGCCATAATTTTTATTTCATCATGCAAACTCATGTCATAGCTGGACATCTGTTATTGTCCCTGCCAGCCTGAGGGTTATATCACACGCTATTAGCTTAAAGAATGTGACTTAAACCCACCTAAAATGGGAAAGGTTAAACTCTGTAATTAATCCGCCACATTGTGTGGTTGCACCACACACACATATCCACTTGCTACTCTGAAGTTCTTTCTCCTTTTCTCTCCCTCTCTGAAATTGCCATGATGGAACCCTATTTCATGTGAAAACTTAAGGTCCAGCTGCTAGCTTTTCCTTTTGCTCACCCCAAGCCTTTTCCTTTTTTTTTTTTTTTCCTTTTTATTTCGCTGGGGGGACACCTGTAATCTTTAAATGTTTCTTATTTTTCAGTACTTTATCCAGGAACTTTTGGCCTCTGAAGTCTTTACACCATTGTAGCCCAGAAACTGCCAGTGCCTTAAGTTTCTGTGTAAACACAGAGCTGGCTCCTGCACCAGCCTTTCTTACGCTGCCTCAAAAAGAAGCTCTTCTAATCCCAGTCTGTTCCCCAGCCAGCACGGCTGCAAAAAGAATTGGGTGACAATTTTTTCAATGAGGTATTTTTACTGAAAAGGTATGGATGTTTACAGATTTCTGAAGAGATAGATGTTTACAGTTACAGCAGCTCCAAATAATAGCTTTTATAAAAGCTGAACTGCTTTATATCAGCAGGTGTGTTGTCATGTCCTAGAAGAAGCTTTTCAACATTTTCTTCAAATTATTTTAGTTCTGCTCAACCGTTGACTGAAAATAGAAGCCCGTGTAGATCAAGCAGAAAGGTTAAATAGCCCAAAGCCAAATCCAGCCCCTCTCTCCAGATGTTGCCGGCTGGTCTCCAGCATTCTTTCTACTTATTCATTTCTCTGAAAATCCCTCCTCAAATCCCTTCCCTTTCAACCTGACTGCAGAGCTCCAAGTGGGACAGAGTAGGCAGCGTGCCATTTGTTTTGCTTGGAAAACCATCACACCACCACTTCTTTGAAGAAATGACTGCATTATGACTGACAGTTTTCAGGTTTCAGTTTTTTCCCCGCATTTGTCTGATGGCAGCCTTCAGCGGCTGCTGCAGCTGGGGGTGGAGGCTTGCTGCAGTCAGAGCCAGCCTGCAGGAACCCAGCAGGACTTTGGAGCACCTGCCTCAGCCAGAGGAGGTGACACCATGGGATGGTGCACCTCTGCACACTGGCAGGCCCAAGAGCAAGGATCTCTGCATGGGGAAAGAGTCGCACCTCGCCGTTGTGCCCATGGTTGCTCAGGTTGCTGCAGACGTGCAGAACTCCTGCTCTCGGGTATGGGCTGAGTGCAGTGCCTTCTCTTCCACTTCTGATTTATTGACTGGCCACTGACATGAGACATGTCTCTGGTACCCCTGGTACCCCTCAGGTCTCACAGATCTACCTCTTCTACAAGCTGAAAGAGGATCTGGCACTGCTGCATGCCACAGAGCACCAGAGCATTCCCCCTATACTCATCCACAACTCCATTCCAAGTTTAATATCGACTGTTTTATTTGCTGTGGTTTTTTCCTCACATTTCTTTCAGTTATGGTGTGGTTATACATGGTAAATGAAAACTGCTGTACGCAGAGAGCTCTATTTTGCTATCAGTTAAATTCATGCAGCTTGGCTGGCTTCTGGAAGAAGTCAGAAGTGGTGGCAGTGATTAGCTTTCTGCTGGAAAATTTTCCTTTCCCTCAGGGAACTGGGCAGGGAAATATGTTGGTATGCAGCCATACGTTCACCACTTAACTCATCACTGTAAGTCAGTGCTTGCTGCCTCTGACTGCTCATAGCAGCTTACCTAGGTGGTTCAGTGTGGTCCGTCAGCTGGCAGGAGACCTGGATATGTCCCTGAAAACACTTTCCCTTTTGGATTTAAATATCAGATCAGCATCACCCCTGTATTTAAGGGGTCTAAAACCTCCAGATCCTAACCATGAAGGACCTGAAATTCCAGTTTGGAGATGAACTTTCTTCAAGTTGGAGCAGCTGTGAGATGGGCACAAGCTGCAAATTTAGATGTGAAGCTTGAACGCCAGGTTTTTCTCAGATGCTTTGTGAGTCTTTGAGGAGTTGTGCTGTAGTTCATCAACTGTCATACTAAAGATGTCCAACCACTAGGGATTTTTGGGAGCAATGTAGACAGTCTTCCCTCTTCCTTTTGTGAAGGAAGGCAGTGTCTTTCTCTCGATCTTCTCTCTGGCCTTGCTCCCACTCCATTGCAGCAGAGGGCATGATTATACTACAGCACGGTTACTGCTCAATTTGACTAGTACTAGGGGTAAGGCATTAGCGTTGCAGAATAAAAATCCACCAGTTCCCTCACTTTCTGAGCCTGTGTGTTTCATTAGGGATCCAAAGAGTTAAAGATCCATGAAGGAAAACTCGATCTTGTACTGCTTTGGTGGAAAACAACAGACTAGAGGAGCTATTTGAAGGTGATGGGATATCTCTCTGCCAGTGGAATGAGAGCAGAAGAATGGCTCCGGGGCCCATGTGAAACCCATTGCACTAAGTAGAGATTTTTGTTTCCAGCAAGGGCATTTAATCATGTCTGAAATGCTGTCTAAAGGGATCTGTAGTCCTGATATTATTTCTGTAAATTCCTGCAATAATAAAAATGGCTCCTGTCCAGAACTGTAGGCCTCTGTGATATAAATCACAAAACAATATGGAATAGCAGTTAATCTGCCAACAAACCCGACCCTTTTTCAAAAGAGGCAACACAGGCCCATTCCTTCTTCACGGAGCCCCAAACACCTTTAAGCTTGCCTCTTTGCATCATTATTCAGCAGGAGTGAGTAAAATTATGTCTTACATCGCTCTAAACATTTCTATGCTTTGACACAGAAAAAGATTCACCCTAGATTTGGCCTTGCACAGTGTATAATGAGTCTCTGTCTGTGACAGCGCCTAGGTGTTATGATGATGTGAATTATTGAATGAGAGGAGGATCAAACGATGTAGCTGACATCAGTAGATGAATTTAAACAAATCCCACAATTTCAGAAAGTCAAAAGAGCATTTCAGTTTGGTTCTCCAAAATATAACCTGACTCCAGACATCAGCCTTGCCTATTGGATTTAAAAAGTGAGCAGTCTTCTGAACCAACTATATGGGATATTTAATCAGACAACAGGACTCCAGATGAAAGCAGGAAGGGCTGAACTCCCACAACTTTTTCCATCATCATTTGATAGAAGCTGCCAAGAATGATTTATTTCAAAATGTGTGAAGTTTGCTTTCGGCCTGAGAGATGTTGGTTTTCATAATGTCACTGTGAAAACTGTTGACAGAACTGGCAGAAAGTGATCCACTTATCCCACAATATTCAGCAAAGAGCAGTCCAACACGCAGTCCATGCTGTTATTGGTTGGCATTCAACAAGACTCATTTCTAGAGGTTATGAATACTAGTTAGCATGGGTGTAGCAGCTATTAACAGTCAGGGTAGTAGTAATCAATCATACAAATCTTATTAAAATGCGTATGAAATTTATGCAGACAAAATTATGTGTAATTGTAAACAAAATACAAAATATCTTTAGTAGAAATAATAAAACCTGATAAAGGCATTATGACATTTTCCATTGAAACATCATCATTCAATACAGTAGGGTTAGACTGGAGCTGAAATGTTTCTTGAGCTTATCTGTATGTTGTTAAATACTGGACACATCTATCAGCTGAATTTGTAAGGAGTGATTTTCATTTCTTGCTAGGTTAAAGCTGGCTGATCTCAGGAAACAGAAGCTGGTTTTATGACCTCTTCATTTACTTGTTTTATAACTTTCCCAAAGAAAAGATGAAAAGTCAGTCTGATCAGAGAGACATCTCAGCACATCAGTAGAGCGGTAATATGAGAGCCATCAGGAGCTCGGCACTTGCGCTGAGCCACCATTCACACTGCATTAAGGCTGTTGCTAAGTGGGTGATAGCAGAACTCTCTCAACGACAGGAGGAGCCACGTGAAGCAGGTGGAGGTGGTCAAGCTTTGGCCAGAAGATGCACAGCAGATGCGCACCCATGTTTGGGATGCGGGCAGGGCCTGGGAGCCTGAGGCTGAGAATGCTGTTTGCATACCATTTGCTGATCCTGAAGAAGCCTAGATGTAATTGGCTCCAAATATTTTAAGACAACACTATTCCCCAGGCACTCAAATGCATGGTGAAAGACGCCCACATCCTGCCAAAGCATGTAGGAGATGTAACCCAGTGGTGCTCTTGCAGCACTGGACAATGCGCTAAGCACAGACGGTGTTAGCCTCACATTTCAAAACACTGCTGGAGGTGCTAATACCTTAGAGGGTACACACGAGTTTTGGTCCTATTGCAGGAAACGTCTATGAATTTTACAGTAGGCAATGAATTTAAAATTGATTTAGGATCAAACCTTTCGTCACCTCCTCCAAGGTGTCTAACCACTACCATGCAGTTAGACACTGCAGGTAGCACACTTCTTTCATCTTAGTTGTGTGGTGGTCCACCTGCAAAAAGGGCAGAGTCCTTTGCCCAACCTAGTCAATATTTTCTGCTTTCTTAGAGATAAGAACTGGTGTCCTGCACCACCATTCAAATTGGATATACAGGCCGCAGACCTGACCAGATTTAAGTATGGCTGCACTACAAAGTGGGTAGAGAAAATCGTAGACTGTCTGCACTCCTCTGCATACGTGAAGACCTTTATAGAAGCAATAAAAATCAGTCTGTTCACACTGTGACCCATTCTGGTCACAAGCCCTAAATAATATGCCCTGCAAAGAAGGATTTAAATACATCTTGGATATTATGTCATCTCATCTCAATTTTAGACTTCAAGTAAGCTTTTCACACTTCTCTGTTTCAGCACATCACTTTTGGAAATTGGTAAATGTTCTCTCATTTTAATTTTGCTTAATTAGAAGATCACTGAAAAATATGTCTAATTGATTTGTACATTCTTCTAATCTACTAATGGTAACTGAATCCAAATTAATCAAGTTGTTTCCTTTTTTGCAAAATATGTCATTTTTACCATAACAGCTAACTCACAAAGCCTATTTTTAGGGGAAAAAAAAAACAAAACCATTTTTTATGATGTCAAATATTTTTCCTGTTAGGCTCTGATTAATTCTAAAGCCAGGTCCAAAGATTTCTAAATTCTGTCTGATTTGTCTGAATCTTTACCTGTGTGTTTGATTTTTAACACGGAACCCTGGAAAGTTAGCAGGTATTTAATCCCGAGGAGTAAAACACTCCATCTGCTCAGCAGTCTACTTGTTTCAATCTGGCAGTGGTTTTGCCAGGAAAGGATGCCGGTGCTCTGTACACACTGGAAACTAATTGAAGTTTCACCTAGATTAGATGTTTGCATGCAGTGCACCGCAATAATAAAAGCAACAGGGAAGGGTGATAGGTCTCAGATTTCCTTCCTGTTGGAGCCTGAGTTACAGCGGTGGTTAGAGGCAGGCATTACAGTATGTCTCCCAAATTTCAGGGCTTGTATGACTACTTAAACGGCCACTCTGATAGGAGCTGTGTCCTGGTCTGTTGTCTGGAAGGTATTAAAGAAATAAAAGCAGATATGAAGACTTTCTTCAACATATGGCAGCATTTTTTCCGCAAACCACATTCCAGGGTAGGCGCTGTCAATGTGCAAAGCATTTATGTACCTCTTCTTACCACCAGCTCATCTGTCTTTTAACCCCGTGGGGCATTAAATGAAAAATCCCTGTTACGGAAAGGTTAAGGGTGAGCTTTTGTAGTATAAAAGGCAGGAAATTCAGAGTTAAGAGTCTATTGTAACTTTGTAATAAGTTCTTTCGTTGTGACCCAAGGGCAGCAGGGTATCTAAGCACAAGCTTACCTTTAATCTTGAAGTTAGGTGCCTTGCTTAAGCACACTGCTGAAACAAGGCCCATGTGATCATGTGGATCAATTAGTGTCTTTGTAAAAGCACCGGAGTAATACTTATCCTGAAATATGTTTCAGAGGGACTTGCTAAAAACAGATTATGAGAGTGCATTGCTATTGACCATAGGTTATAAAAGTCTGTTGGATGTTGCTAACTCATATCTGGTGATACCTGTAATTGCTGTCACCTTCTGGACAACTGCTAAGACATAGTCACAAGAATGTGAGTGACAAAGAAACCCCAGTGACTGGAAAGTGAGTGGAAAAATTGAGTTTTGTTTGACAGGTGAGCTTTGGGGTTGAGAGACTTGTGGTTGGAAGTGGTCACATTTTATTGCAAGAATATAACAAGTACCTGTGAACAATGCCTCTTAACAGTGGCACAAATACAGTACAGACCTGAAAGAGAAGAAAAAACTGTAAGAATTCTAGAAGTTATCTCCACAATGATAATGAAAATAAATATCGTTTCCAAAGAGAAAAATGACCTATAGGACCCTGGAATCATTTATATGTCATCTTCACTGATATAATATGTCACAGAAGAATTCTTATAATTTTACAGAAACAAAATATTTTGTTTCACTAAAAGTTGAACATAATTATTGTAAATGTTACAAACTTCCAGATTTTTTTTTGTTTTAGAGGGAAAATTCTACTTTCGTATTCCCTCCCTCTACCCCTTTTGTGAAGTGGGAAAAGATAGAGAAAAGTACAATTATTGTTTCTTCCTCAGCACAGTCATATTTTGGTCATCATATGCTGTGTCCTTTAGGAGGTGACATTGATGAGATATGTCAGGTATTTCTTGGGTGAAATCCAGGTCATTAACCAGAAATATGCACAACTGCCTGTTTTACTCAGCACAGAAGAAAAATGTCAACAGCAAAGCACTTTCTTTGTCTAAATATCCAACTTTTCTCTAGGAAACAGGAACCATACCCCCAAGTATTGGGTCCACTTAGGTCTCAGATTCTGGTTTCTCCTGGACCTATTTAGCATTGGCAGTTTGGTGTATTCCTGTCTGGTAATGACTCTTGTTGTCTCTTACAGCAGACAAGCACATGCTGCTCCAAACTGCAAACCCTTTTTCTCCCCAGGGAAAGCACCTACTCTCACAGATTTAGCTTCTTTCCAGACATCAGTGTGACCCTGGGCCAAGGACAGTAGCTGCCATTTTGTCTAGCAATCCTTCCCTATGAAAGGAGAGTATTTGAATCTTCCATTGCTGTGGGTTTTGGTTTTTGAACATATCAAGGTACTTTAAGTAAATCTGTTATTACACCAGTGAAAACCCACCTGAAGACAGTCACTGTAATCTTTCACTATAATAAAACGCAAAAAATGTTTTTCTTTACGTTCTAACACTTATTTCACGCCATCCTTACTAGTGTAGCATTGTGAAAGCTAAAAATGTTCCCTAACAAAAAATAATGGAATTAAAAATGTAAATTGCCTTTTTTTAGATTTAGAAAGAAAAGAAATAAGTTTTCAATTTTGTTTCCAAAAAAACTTTTAAAACTTTCTGTAAAATGTGTTATTTTTAAGTTTTTTTTCTTTTAGAATTTCAAAAATTCTTTTTACATTGTTTAAATGCATGCTAATTACAGTGACACTTTAATACATTCTGCTACTTCTGACGTGTATTATACATAAGTAGTTGAAATATTATAATATTACATTTTAAACCCAACAATTTAAAAAAAATATTTTTAATCTTATTGCTTTTAAAGTATAAGTTAATAAAAATATAAAAAAGAAAACCACAGAGAAAGTCTGAGTGGAAGTAAATAAATATACTCTTTTTAAAGAACGGTCTCTCCTGGAACTCACTCCTTCAAAAAATTCCTGGAAATTGTTATTGTTTGCCCAAATCTGTAGCTTTTCAGCTGGAGAGCAATTTTGAAGTGTGCTTAGGCTTTGGGTGGATCAAGTCTTCAGAGAAAAAACTAAGCAAGCCTGTGACCATTAAGCTGTCAAAACAAAATAAATATCCCTTTAAGGCAAGATTTTCTAATTTAGATATACTCTTCTCCACATGCAATTACTTTTTATTGATTCCCCTCCCCCCCAGATAGAAAGTACAGTTCTCTATGCAGGCAGGTTCCAAAGAGGGCTGAGAAGGAAAAAACTTATTTGAACAAGCCTGAAAGATGGATTTTAGTTGAATTTCTTGCATTTGACACCTCTGCTGGCTAAGTCCTTGATACAGCACTGCATGTTTTGTCTTTGAGCATGCAGCGTGCATGCGTGCATGTTATGTATGCTGATACAAAGACTTCTCAGAGCGTATGATACCACCTTTGAAGAGCAACTAGAAGCTTCCTCCCCTAGAAAACACATATCATTGAGTTTTATGACTTGTGGGTCATTATGACTGTTTATAACTCAAGGTTTTCAAAGGATAGTCCATACAAAGCTAACATAAAAATACCTTTTTCATTTGCATTGACATTTCCCCCATTTGTGAAACACACAAAAAATAAACTACTGTGTTGTCTGGTAAGACAGTCTATGGAATAAGAAAAGAGGGTTGCTCCGCTAGCAGACCATTAGCAGACTTTATGTCTCATTGCCTGTTGAAGCAGTAACTACCATTGCTAAGGTGTCACATAACATGAGATCCTGCTCTGGTGAAGAAAGTTGCATAAAATTCACCATAAGCAAAACTGAAGTGATGCAGATCTGTAGATGGAAGGTCTTTAAAAGACCAAGCTGGAATGCCTCACTTGCCTTCTTTCGAAGATAGGCTTCCCAACCGGCTTGTTGACTAGGAGGACCTGGATGGGCACATAACATCAATAGATAAAATACCCTTCACTTTCAAGTCAGTGATGAATTGCCATCTCTCTCTCCTGGGGGAGGACAGGGTTGTAGTGGAACCTTGGCTACTTCATATTGAATTACTATATTTCATTATATT
>VYZW01039538.1:4749-44523 GCA_013401315.1 Balaeniceps rex | reverse complement strand
CAAGGTTTTCAAAGGATAGTCCATACAAAGCTAACATAAAAATACCTTTTTCATTTGCATTGACATTTCCCCCATTTGTGAAACACACAAAAAATAAACTACTGTGTTGTCTGGTAAGACAGTCTATGGAATAAGAAAAGAGGGTTGCTCCGCTAGCAGACCATTAGCAGACTTTATGTCTCATTGCCTGTTGAAGCAGTAACTACCATTGCTAAGGTGTCACATAACATGAGATCCTGCTCTGGTGAAGAAAGTTGCATAAAATTCACCATAAGCAAAACTGAAGTGATGCAGATCTGTAGATGGAAGGTCTTTAAAAGACCAAGCTGGAATGCCTCACTTGCCTTCTTTCGAAGATAGGCTTCCCAACCGGCTTGTTGACTAGGAGGACCTGGATGGTCACATAACATCAATAGATAAAATACCCTTCACTTTCAAGTCAGTGATGAATTGCCATCTCTCTCTCCTGGGGGAGGACAGGGTTGTAGTGGAACCTTGGCTACTTCATATTGAATTACTATATTTCATTATATTTGCGGTGGACCACCAAGCCAAAGCCACGGCTTCAGCTAATGCGAAATGTGTTTGCCTGCCTTTCCACTGTTCTGACAGCTCTCCCACGCTCAACTTGCACTGTTAGCTTAAAGCCTTGGCTCTAATCTCCAACATAATTAGTGGATAGAATCTATCAGAGGTCATAACTCCATCAGTGGAAAACTAAGACCAATTGCAAACTCTGAAAAAATGAGATGACAGAGATGGTTGAGAAGTGCAAAAAGGTGTTTCAGCTTGATGCAATGCTGTTGTGGAATGCTGTCCCCAAGTAAGCCAGTGCCTGAACATCATTGCAAAGCAGTGCAAAGTATTCCCAGCTGACTCTGTTTTCCCAGCTGCAAACAGAGCAGTGTTCCCAGCATCCACTGTCCTCTATTTACTCATCTTCACCACACACAAGAAGTCTCTTAAACAAAACTTCATGTGACCTGTAAAAGGAGATAACTCAGAAGCTCTGTGGAACCTAAAGAGATGACTTTGTTGGTTAAAAGGGGTTTCTGACAGACTGCGGAGTCAGTGAGTCTCTGGGAACACTAATCTGGACACTGAGTTTAAATGTAAAAAGACACAGACACATAGACTATTTCAGTTGGAAGGGAACTACAATGATCATCTAATCCAACTGCCTGAAAAGGGTATGCTAAGCAGAAGATCTGTATTCTGAGGATAGATGGACAATGTAAAGGCCAAGGGTAGCACCAAGACTTGGTTTTCTGTCCATGGGCTTAAACTATCCAGGAGATCAGCAACTGAAGCACCCTTTAGTTGTATAAAGGGTAGTAGACATCATCACCTTGTTGTTCAGAGAATCTTTGGTTAAAAATGCAAGTTTTCTGCCTCATAAAAAAAAAATCACATTTAGTTTAATAGGAAAGTGAACTGAAATATGAAACATTTAAATGTGTCACGGTATGCCTTTCATGATCTCTAACACTAATAACAGCCTTGGTTAATAACTTGGAGAACAACAAATGGATATGTCTGTTGATAACTGACTCCTGAGTGTTAACTAGGATGCAGTTTAACACTCGGAATTCGATTTATAGTTTCAGCAGGACTGCAACATAACCTTGATGTGGATACCAAGACAAGAAAAATCCAGCTGACTTTTTTAATGTGCTTAAAAGTTTATCTTCATTAAGTGACCTTAGCAGGTTTCAGACAGATCTCTTTCATGAAGTGTAAACTGTGACCTTTGTAATTAGTTTTTAATAGCTTTCTGATAAAAGGAATGTGGAAATCTCAAACGCGAAACAGGTTAGAAAGGTTACTTTCTAAAGGACAAGATCTGTATTTCCGGATGTTGTGGAAAGCTCCACTGTTGCATGGCTGATAACAGAATACAGAAAAAGGAACTTATCTTTCCACTCTCTTTCCTGCTAAATTGAGGGTTCAAGTCTGTATTAAAAAGAAATCTGACTCTGATGAGGCAGAGCAATTGTCTGGTGCACACTTCGCAGGATTAAGTCATCAGCAAACACAAGGCTTTCTTCATTGACCCTGATACTCAGCAGGGCACAACAAACCTACTAGAAACTCTGTAGACTGCTGAGCAGAGTAACACATTTATATCAGCATTCATACTTTTAGATACCATGAAGCTCTGGGAGCCAGAAGTGCCTTTAGTGTAAAATCCTATGTTTATGTGAATTAATTGATTTCACTTTTTTGTGAGGGAATACAGAGTACAATTGAATTTTGTGGGTTTTTTTCTTCTTTAACATATTGCTTGCTTGATACAATTTTCAATGCTTCGTTGTCAAAATTATTTTCCAAGAAGGCATTGCTTTTCATGGTGTTCCTTGTCTTGGACCAGTCAGGGGAATCTGTTGAAGAGACACTGCCTCATGTACGGAAGAAGTGTGAGATTGATGAGTTGCTTATACAGCAGTGCCTGCAAGACAGACTGGGTCTGGAGCAGCAATAGTAGTGTGATCCAGAGCATCCTCTTGGAGGTCTGAGGTGCCCCCATGTGATGTGAACCAGAATACAAAGTGGAATCAGGAGTGTTGCCCTGACAGTTTAGACAGCTAGTGCTGTTAAAGGATACAGACAGCAGTCTGAAGGGGACTGGAGAGGCATAATTTTTAACTCCTCATGGAGGCTTCTCAGTGACCCAGCCTTCTCTCCTCAGCAGCCCTCTTCATTCAAAATCTAGGTTCTTGGAGGCAGAGGTTTTCTCCCTCTCAACATCAGTACCTTCCAGTGTTCCCACTACATACAAAAATGCAAGCTTCCACACAAAATGAATCTTTTGATGAAACGACTGTTCCTGCATTCTGTTGTTTCCATGGCAGGTTTGTATGTGCTTAGCAGTGAGAGAGGACAGTAATAGCTACAGCAGAAACTGTATATATTGTGTAGTACCCACAGGTTTCCATGAACAGTCATTTGTTATCTATTTTAAATGAGGAGAGGAAGGATTTACTGCAAGGATTTAACCTGGTAGGGATTTTTTAATAAGATAGCAAAATTGGTGCTCTGTGTGGCTTAAGCAGAATCCTCCTGCCATCAGCAATCATTCCCTCTATAAGGCTATTATTTTTTATAATATATGGAAGTCATTCACTATATGAAAGGTTGTATATGATGTTGTAGTGAACACGAGGAATTTATTGTGATGCTGCAACTGGATGGAGAAAGTTCTGATGTTACTTCAGGGACTGAGTCCTTTTATTTTAAAAAAAAAAGAACCTTACATAACAATATGTCACTTCAGAGGTCCATCACTCCCCGTTCCGAGCTTGCAGGTATTTTTCTCTTGCACACTTTTCTGCAGTGGAAGAGCGAGGAATTTACTAGGGGCCAACAGCATTTTGGCCTCTGCCCACTTTCCTCTCATTTAGATGGGGAGTGCATGCAGTCCCGGTTTAGCATATAACAGCCACATGCCCCCACAAATATCTAAAGCGACAAATTGTGTGTGATTTATTGTTCATTATGCATGTTTTCAGTACAGTAAATAACATACTGACTTCAGGGCTTTAAAAATATGATTGTAAGTTTGGAGGTTCAATAGCGATATCTTCCAGGTGGTTTGGATAGAGACTGCCTCAAATCACCCCCTAAGGATATTTTGTTTTGAAAATGTTTATACTCTGCTGCTGAATACTAATGCTAAAGTATATCTCTTTTTTTGAGGCTATTTCTTACTTTTTTTCAGGAGTGTGTGGTTATTACAGATTGAGGTTGTCAATTTTTCCTTCTGTATGTGGATAGCATTAATATTAGATGCTTAGCACAAACATCATGCTCATTTTTTTCTGAATATTTAGAGGAATAAATGGTTCCCTACTGTATATTAATGCACCTCTATTAAGTGATATGAAAAGTATCCTTCGTGTCCATTTATTGTGCAGGTACAAATATCTAATGATCCTTCCAGCTAAACAATACGCCACTACAGTGAAATATTTATCAACATTTATGGGTAGAAAATGTGCCAGGACCTATGACTGGCAAAAAAAATCCCTAAATCTCCTTTCTGGCCTTATGACCTGTGGTTCAGCAACTAGAGATCTTAAAGTCAACAGTTTTTTGCTCCTTGGTGGCTCTGTTAGTGTATCACTTTAGTACATCACACATGAGATCAACACAGAAGATCAGAGTAACACTGAGAGGCAGCTCTGAAATCTTGCTCAGTGTTCTGCTAACAAAACTACTAGCCTTGCTGTCTGGGAGACTTATTTTTACATGAAAAGACTATCAGTTCATTTGTAGAGTTACTGTATAAGAAAGCTATCAGTTCACTTTCAGTCCATCAGTCTTGTAAGTGATAATTTTTGCCAGTTTATTCCATTTGTGATGATAGAAGCCATCTGTCTCCCTCTGCTTTGCATGTCCTCAAATGAATTCTTACATGTTAAGGAAACCTTTCCCCTTCTATCCTTAACTTGCAGTTGCCATTTTGATAGAAATTACAACACTTTCCCTTAAGAGTTCCTTTTGAACTCCACTATTTCGAAAATATCTGCTTTAATTGGCTGCTTATTTCTAGCTAGAAGCATGATTGAAATGTTTCATATTTCTCCAAGCTGTGAGTATTAAATAATTGACAGTTGGGAACAAATTCCTAAGCTGCAATTTAATCACTAACATCTCAAGCTGCCATTCTGATTGGCCAAATTTCTGAAGCACAGCTTTTTATTTAATCAGGACATAATATATTATTTCCAGAACAATTGCGATCTTTCTCCTTCTCATGAGACCCTTATCCCATAGGCTTGCCTGGTTAATGGCTGAGATGTGGTACACATGAGAAAAATCTGCCATAGGTTGACCTCTGGAAAGGAGGAAAGCGTTTATATTTAGTTGGCTTTCCTGTTTAGGATTCTTTGCCTGACTTTGGCCTCTTGTTGACGAGAGCCCCTCTTTGTGCGCAGCGAGCTCACTCCCACCCTTCTGCAGCTCAGACCTGGCACGTCCCATAAGGGTGGAGTGCTCTGAGCTGTAACAATATGAGGTTGCTGGCGCTCTGCGGGTCACTGTTTTCTTTGGAGGCAGATGGTTATTGTAGTTTCCAGTATAGCAATGGAGTCCCTCACCGAACAGCACGACCCTGGCTGCTGGGACTTCCAAAATACTGTCAAAAATATTTTTTGTTGTTGCTGATACAGCAGAAAGACACAAGGCGTGTTGCTGAGGAAATGCAATGAAATAACAACAGGACAGATATCAGTGGTAACTCACAGCTCAAAAGTTTCAGAGCTCAAAACAGGCAAAGTTTGGACACTTAATCTGACACACTTCATTTATGCTTTGTCTGATTTCTTACAATGCCTCAAAGGGTCTCTTGAGAGATTTCTGATACTTACTACACCAAAATATAATAAAAACAATCCTTACATGATTCTACCTAGAATCCAAAATTTCTAAGAAATGCAAATGTGGAAACAAGTTTTTAAAGCAATTTGGTTTTGTTTTATGTATTTAACTTGTTTTGTTTCAAATGCAAGAGCCTCAACCTTTCGTTGAAAAAGATATCTTAGTTGTATGTCTAAGAAAAGTTAGCCATTCTTGTCTATCTTACATACAAAAAGGAGCAATTTATATGTAGAAAATTGGAACAATCTATATTTGTATTGGTTTAGAACAACCTACAGTTGCAACACTGGAATGATCTAATTGCAATGGGCTGTGGAAATAAGGGAAACATATCCTGCAGTATCCTTGAAAACCTTTTCCAGGGAGCTTCAGGTATTTAGTATGTGTTGTGAATTAACCAATGTACACATGGGCCCCTTAATTTGCTGATAGGAAAGAGGGTGTTGCAGACAATTCACTCGTGAGAGCTGTAGGAGGAGCTTTTGCTTCTAAGAAAGATGTGTGTCCTATTCCTGCTGACACTGGGAAACATGGAGGAGGTACGAAATCCTGTCAGCAATCCCTGCGCACCCACAGAGCTGTAACAATAGTATGATGCCAGCACAGATATTAATCTGAAACATCACAACAAGGTAATAAGATGAGGACATGAGCCTGAGATACACTGAATGAATTTAAATTTGATCTCTACAAAATATGACACCCCTGTGTTTTCATCTGTTAAACTCGGGTGTCTTTAGGATCAGCACAAAGTCTTTCAAAGCACATGCTTTGTGTCTGCTAAATAGTCAGCAGTTGATACTTCATAGAAATCCTTGCTCAGACATGCGTGTGCCAAGGTTACCTTAGCAGACTCAAGCATTAATCATTTACCTAATTTAAATATATAGAGACAGACAGGTATAAATATTCTCCTGTATTGTGTTTCGACCTATTAAAAAAAAAAAAAAAGAAAAAAAAAAAGAGACCTGCATTCCTAATTTTCCTGTGACTCTCTTGACACAGCCTAGGAACACATGGAATGGATTACCCTGGTCTGGGTTGCTGGAGGGCATGAATGGCTCTTAAAAGGAGAGGATTTATTGGACCGTGTTGTCTCTAGTTCAGCAGCAATGCTGGCTGTAATCTGTAAATGCTCCTTGTGACTGGGAGAAATTTGAAAACCTGTGCACCCACTCTGAAAAAACGGGCTTGTGATGGGGAACATGCTTATTTTGGTGTGTTGAATGCTGGCTGAACAATGTTCCTAAATAGACCAATTGGCAAAAGAAAAGGCTTTCTCCGCCAGGGGAAAAAAGTCAATTCAATACTCAATTAAACATAGAGCAGATCATCAGCTGTTGCTTGCTAATTTTAGGCTGTCATGATAAGGCTGTACCAATCACATCTTTATGATTAACCAAAATTTTGATTCCACATACCTTAATTTCCTCGGGCCAGCAAAAGGTCTTCCTTAGTTCCTGGTTCACCAAAGGGAATAGACAGTTGCTCAAAGCAGTATTCCAAGCATAGCAGGATACTTCTTTACAAGAATATATTTTCTTGCAAAAAAGTATGACCATCTGTGTATCTAAGCCTCCTGGGGGTGGAAAGGTGGAAAACCACTTCTCATGGCTGGTTAATGCTGAACTCAGAAATGTAGATGACTTCTCTTGTCTTACTCAGGTGACTTCCATACATCTCCATACACTTTCCAGAGGTGGATGCAGTGCTTAGCTGTTGTCATGCATATACTTTGCCTAGGTATCCTTCATCTGCTGCAGCAGGAGTTCACTTGGTGCCTGCCTTTTTTCACACTCTTCATTGGAGTATGACTGGTCAGCATTGACGAGGAAAGTTCAGAGCTGTGGTCAGTGAGGGGAAGGAATTATGAGGTGAATGGGGAAAAGGGCCACTCTGTTTCTCATTCACCTCAAGAATGTGGTTGGAGGTAGGTACATCTACTGGCCTTCATCTGTGTAATGTGAGTGGGAAGTAGTAAAATTATTTTCTTTCTATTCAGAAGCCCAGCAAGCCTTCCAACTCATGCCAGCTCAGACTGACGCTTGATGTAAGGCAAGGAATTTTCTTTTCCCTGAAGCTCAAAACAAGCAGCAGTTAGAGGGTAGGTTTGACTGAGTCCTCCAGTCTCCTGACATCCCATGCTAACCCTTTCCAGCCAAACTCAGGACTGTGTTTTGGCACTAGGAGAGAAGGATGCTGTTGCATCCGCAGGTGCTGCTGCTGCTGGGAAAACAAACAACATCCCACTGTGGACTGCAGATGTTTGCCTCCCCTACCTCCCCCGGGCATCCTACTTTGAACATGTTGGGACAGACTGCAGTTTTCTGCCGATACTTTGTCAGATGCTTCAGCATCCTTGGGATGGGAACATACTGCTGACATGCAAGATGATGTGTTATTTATAAGTTTGCCTTTGTCCCATTAATCTAAAAATACTTAGATAATGTGACAGAGGTTTGCATGGTTTGCCAACACACTTGGCTGAAACTAAAAGTATCTGCTGGAGAGAAATGAGAACAGAGCCCTGGGAAGGACTTTTCCACTGGGTTCAATTAGTTAAATCCCATAAAATATTCTATTCTAACACTGTTACAGAAATCCAGTATTTGAATTCTAAAAAAGCCTTTGATTTTGGGGTTAGTTTGTGGCATTCTGCTTCTGCCTATGGTTAGCCAAACATATTATTGCCCTGCCTAGGAGCAGCCCGGGAGGAAAATTCCTACCTACAGGAGACAATTTCCCTTTCACAATCACTTCACTCTCGAGGAGGGCTACACTGTGGGAGGTCGCTGTCTTGCATCTCATGTATTACTCAGCACCTGTTCCATTGTGGAGCCTGGTTTTGATGTCTGAGAGAAGTCCTAGGTAAAAATAGGAAGGTATGGGAAATACAGGGAGGGAAAGTCACCTGGATCCATCCTGAATGCATCAGCCCTTACTGCACCCTTGTGTACTGCATAGCACCACCTGCACATGTTTTGTTCAGGATTTCCTAGGTGTACATAGAGAAGTTTACTTAGCAACTAAAGTGGTGTATTAAGCAACTGTAAGTTTGTTCAAAATGCTTCAGTTACTGAGTATGTGTTGTGCCATGGATCTCAACATGTGTTGTTGCCATTTGTCAGAACTATTGCCAGATGTCCAGAAAGCTCTGTTGGATGGCCAAGTGCAAGGGAAGGGGAGAAGAGAGGAGTGGGATTTGTTCATTCCTCGATTCCCAGAGTGCTGGCTGCCATGGGAGATTGCAAAATACAAAGAGAAGGGAATGTCATGTCCTTTTGCACTGTTAAGTTTTTCGGTACCCAAACCACTTTGCATCATCTTCTTATGGGCCTTATCGGGTTTGAAAAGATATTTCCTGGAAATCCTACTAAACCAGTGTTTTTAGCAGCACAGAGCTGATAGCAGCAGTATTTTAAAACAAGCAAAATCTGGGGCCTCAGCCCAGTGGCCTTGCCACTGCCACAAGATGTGGCTTTGATAAAATAATGGATGCCATATGTTGTTTCTTAGAAACGTCATGCAGTTTGACTAGGAGAATCATTTTCAAGAAAGCTCCTGGGGAGCAGAAAAGTCAACAAAAATCTCCTTAAGAAAACGGTAACAGCTCTTTACCACTAAGCCTCGCACTTATTTTGCATTTTATTGAAAAATACTTGCAAAAGACATTATCTGGTGACCAAATTCTGTAACTTCCCAAGTCAAGATTCTGACTGCATAAAATCTCTACCTGTTTCTGCTTTTTATATGCCATTTCTGCAAAGTATATGGATTAACATATTATATGGGTCTTTACAACTCTTAGTAGGTTTGCAAATGATTGGAGTACAGCTTCAGCATTGATTTAAGCTGACAATTATTATTTTCAATGTTCAGTTCAAAAATATGACCTGTATGTAGAAGCCAAAATCTCTGGTTTTCTCATGAAGTGCTTTTCAGGTAAAAACATTTTATGAAAAGAAAAACTTCAGTGGTATGGAGCCAGAAGATCATAGGATTATGGCCATTTTGAACTGACATTTCTGGCCATTCACAACATCAATGTGATCAGTGCTATCTAAACAATAGAGAACAGAACAACCTTGGATGTTAGACTAAAACCCAGCAAATGAAAAATTATCATCGTTCTTTTCCTAAAATCTCTGAAACATTTCTAAGCTTTTTAGAATGAAAACAGTCTTGAAGTGTCATTTTTTTGCCACAAAACTCTTTAAGTTTCTTCAGTTTCAAACTCTGTCTCTTTTTGTGAACTCTATTCAAGCTGTCTTGCTTCTCCTTCCTACAGCTTATGCTCTCCTTAGAAAGCGAGGATGTCTTTTGGTCTTTTTACGCATCCATGGGAGTTCTTTGTTGGAGATAGCAGGGCTTGAAAACACTCCCAAACCAAAATAAAGTGCTTAGCTTTGGATGGTTGAGGAACTTCTTGCTCAGATAGCGATGCCCCTGCTAATTTAGGAGATATAGTGACAAATCCCTAAAAGCCCTCTTCAGCCAAATGGATACTGATTTTAACTGGGATTTCTCAGAAATCAGGGGTTAAGATATAGGTAACGCAAATCATCCTTCAGGATGAGGAAGGCAGTGGGGATAAAGAAAGTGATGTCAGCAGTTACTGTCGAACTTTCTTTCATAGCTCTTTTCTCCTCAGTTAGATTATTTACTGCTTAAGATCTAGTGTATATGTGTGTGTGAGTTTCTGTGCTAATATTTATGATGGGAATGGAAAAAAATATTTTTTTACTTGTATCTTTGGAGCCGAACACAGAAAACTGCAAATTACTTACAGAAAAGAAGAAAGATTTTTCAACTCATTTAGTAGAGTGTAATAGGCAACACTTGCCCAGTTCTCTGACAAAACTTGTACAAAAAAATATCATATGTAAGAGTGTATAGAAGGAGTTGTAGGGGAAAACAGCTCATTTTTTAGAGTAGGGATGGCAGCAAATGTCATAATAAGGCCTTGTTTTGGCTTGATTTTCACACATTAGTTTGCCCATTATGTATATATATAGGAACATATGGGAGAGTTACTGCTTGGGGCAGATGGGTCATGTTCCTCTGGGACACTATGCATGCAGAGTGTCCTCTTTCAGATCATCTAAGACTGCAGCAGGCAACGTGGATGTGTTTGAAAAGGTTTGTCTCCTCTAGTGCATTTGCCTGAGTGATTCTGTTATGTATGAGATTATATCTTCATGCTGTCTGCAATTGGGCCATTCTTATTCGATAGTCTTGATAATAAATGGCATATGCATATGCATTTTTAATATAGGCCTAGTGTAGAGGAGGCATTTTGTTTTCACACCAGCTGGGAGTTGCCTCTCTACAGATCTGTTTCTGAACTGTGTTTTGAAGACTGTAGTTCTGAAGTAATTACTGTTTTCATACTAAAGACAAAGCATGTGCAATTAGTGTTAGAAACTTAGTACATTTGCTTTTTCCTTATGTGCCAGGAAAAGTTATAAATAGTTGGTAGGAAGTGAGTTATAGTCGTAAGAAAGGGTAATTTTTTTGCACATTGTGTTTCTTAACAGGGCAGAAAAGATGGAAAAATATGTGGCAACTTAGTTCACAGGACAGTTAGGAAGACTCAGGAGGTGCATATAAGCATAAAGCAACATCAACTAGTATCTTAGGAGTAGACAGTAAGTCAGTTCTTGCTGTGGTTTAACCCCTGTTGGCAACTAAGCACCACACAGCCGCTCGCTCACCCTCTGCTGCCCTGGTGGGATGAGGGAGAGAATCGGGGGAAAAAAAAAAGTAAAACCTATGGGCTGAGATAAAGGCAGTTTAATAGGACAGCAGAGGAAGAGAAAATAATAATATTAATAATAATGATAAAAGAATATATAAAACAAGTGATGCACAATGCAATTGCTCACCACCCGCCAACCAATGCCCAGCCAGTCCCCGAGCAGTGATTGCTGCCCCCCGGCCAAGTCCCCCCAAATATACTATATACTGAGCATGACAGCATATGGTATGGAATAGCCCTTTGGTCAGTTTGGGTCAGCTGTCCTGGCTGTGCCCCCTCCCAGTTTCTTGTGCACCTGGCAGAGCATGGGAAGCTGAAAAAGAAAGTCCTTGACTGGGGTAAGCAGTACTTAGCAACAACTAAAACATCAGTGTGTTACCAGCATTCTTCTCATCATAAATCCAAAACACAGCACTATACCAGCTACTGGGAAGAAAATTAACTCTATCCCAGCTGAAATCAGGACAGTGCTGCACACAACTGACTCTACAGGAGTAACTTTTAATTGCCTGTATTCAAATTGTCTATGACACTTAATTTAATGATTCTAATGTTTCAAAAAGTGTCCCACTATGTGAGATCTTGATTCCCTCTAAGTGGTTAGCACCTTACATTTCTCTCTATATGAAAAGGCAGCATCTCTTCTTTACATAGTCCTATACGACTGTTAGTGCATTTATTCCATCCTAATTTAGAGGAAAAAGTCTTAATGCTTGAAACACCATCAGGTGAAATTTGCTTGATTATGTCCCATTCATGTGCTATCCAAGTGAGTTCCTTGACAGGATCATAGTATTTGTTACAAATAGCAGGGTAGTCTAAGACCATATGGGTATTTGAATAAATGTTTTCACTTCAAATATGTTGAAAAACCATCAACACTCATATAAATTAGGGAGAACTTCTGCATGTTCTAGCTCCAGGGGAAACAATTGACTTTATTCACACTTACATGGTTTGGGGCATCACTCTTGAAAAGCCTGCTCTGAAATAGGTGGTGCAAGACACAAGGAAGCATATTGTGTTTCACTGCTGAATAGTCACTGGTTAATGTTTTGGTGCTGCTTCTGCCCTGCTAGTTTGCTTATTAAGCCTTGTGACAAGTTTCTGACAGGGCTTCTGTGAACCGGACTTTGGAAAACATTCAGGACTCAGCCTTTATGGGAGCACAGCTGTGAGCATTATGTTCTACCAGATTCCAACTATGTATGCATTTTAGAGACTATAAGTGATGAAAGAAAATAGCCAGGATTGTATAAAAATTCAAGCTGGAAGGGACCTCAGGAAGTTTATCAATTTATGTGATGCCACTAAAAAGTTATAGTAAGAAGAAAATGCTAAAAAGCTAAGGGCAAAATCTTGGCAGCTAAACAGATTAACAGTCACTTCACTGAAAAAAAGTTTGTTTCTTAATTGATTTACTAATTGATTTGAAAATAATTTTGGTTGTTGATCTCCAGCAGAATTTGAACACCAGCTGGCTTTGTCCAGGTTCATAGAAGGTGATGGGACAACAGAATCAGGCAAGGATCCCAAGAGGCCTCCAGCTGAACCTCCTGCTGAAGCAGGGTTAGCTGTGAGATCAGACCAAGTCTGAGATGGGACCACCAGATCAGACCAGCGCTTTGCACAGTCAGGTCTGGAAAACCTCCAGGGACAGAGATTGGACAACCTCTCTGGGAAATCTGCTCCACCATCTACTGTCCTCATGATAAAATGATTTTTCTGAAATCTAGTCTGATTATCTCATTTCAGAGAGAATTGCCCTTTGTCTTTCTTCCTCTTGTCATGCAACGCTGAAGAGCCTGGCTCCATCTACTCAGCTGCCTCCCTGTAGGTACTCGGGGGTGCTGTTAGACTCCTACAGAGACAGCCCAGGTCCCTCAGCCTTTCCTCACAAGCAGGGCAACTGCTTCAGCCCCAATGAGTTTGGGGGCCCCTCGTTGAACTCATGCCAATTCATCAATCTCTGTTCTATACTGAAGGGCCCAAAACTGGGTGCAATGTGCTGGATGTAGTTGAAAGTACTGAGTAGAGGGGAATAATCCTGGTGGTAAATCATTTGTAGTTTCAGGATCTTCATCTGGAGATTGCTTTGGTTTTAATATTTAAGAAAGCAGTTTTGTGTCTACTCTGAATTCCAGTGTTTCAACAATTAGTCAGGTCTTCTACATATTTGTGTTCTCATTAAATATGTACAAATGGCACTTCTGTATAGTGGAAGTCATATTGTGTCATTTCTTTGGCTGAAATTGGTTAAAAAAATCTAATAATTAGTGTTTCATGACCTTATCTTTTTTTAAAGAATGAAAAAGATAGATTGCCTCTTTTTGTACTTGCTCCATCCAGTGATTAGCTAGCCAAAAATGTCTACTGCCTGTATATGACAGTTATTACATAAGAATTTGAAGATATTCTGCAGAATTTATTTGGAAAGCTGATTTTACTTAATTTAATTTTAAAGACATACTCTAGTTCCATTTAAATGAACTCAAAAGTCAAATATTTTAAGTACCTTAATGGATTTCTAGCTAATTACATGTTAATCGAGATCTTATTTCTGTCAGTAGAAGCAAGCTGTAATATGAGAGAGTTCATTTTCTATCAAAAATATTATTTTCTAACACATAATACCATCTGAAGACATTATCTTTTTGTTTGATTCCTTCTTATTACACATTACGTCCACTAGGAAACTGAGCAGTCGGGCATGAACTAACTTAGATAAAATAAGAACTGATATGTACTCCAGTTGAAAATCGTATGCTATTGAAATCAGGTTGCTTTAGAGCTTGGAAATTTCTATTAGCTTACATGTTAAAAAAAATCCAAACAAAAAAAGCTGATTAAAAATAAAATAATTTAGTGTTCATGAAAGCTGATGGATTGACAGTTATTGACAAATAAAATCTTGCTTTTGTCAAAGGGGAGATGGTTATCGCATGCAAAGGTACGGTATAAATTTACACATACCATCTGCTAATATGTTTCAGACCTCACCTTGAGGAGGAAGAAATAGTTCTGTTTACATGCCATCCTGTCTACGTCACAAACTGAAAAAAGCAGCGGATTTTGCTGGTGATTTTCATAATCCACTAAGAGAGAGTCCATTAACTAGGAATGAGTGAATAATTGATTTTTTGTTTCAGAGGCTAAAAGGAGACAAATGTTTGGATGTAATAGAAATAAAAACATTTTAGTTGTTTTCATCACAAGGTTGAGACACTCAGAGACTTGGAGGTTGTGTACACAAGCACTGCAAGAACAGGACAAATTCGTCTGAATGGAAAGAGTCACTCACCTCTGGAAATATTTCCTGCTTTGAACATCTAGCCTCAAATGCCAGAAGTTAAAAATTAACAGTATGAGTTAGTCAAGTCTGGGTTTACTTCAGGAGTATAAGCAATTGTTAGCCATTGGCTCTGTACAACAGAAATCAATGACTCTCTAGAGAGTAATGCAGCTGCTCTTTTCAGAAAAAACCTTTCTATTTGGGGAAACTTATATCCAATATGACCTTCAATGCAGAAATGCACCATTTCATTGCAAAGGAGAGTTTACATCACTGAAGTAATTTTTTATACGTGTTGTGTATAGTATCTATAGTGATTAATGACAGAACATCTACAAATAGTGCATTTGAATGTTTACTTATCAATATTGTTTGCATCTTGAGGTCAGTATATTATGTCTGTTTATATAATTTTTCGCACTTAAGAGCTAATCAAGGGCCTTGGTAAGAAGAAAGTAATGTTTAAGTCTCTGAGGAAAATCTTTAATGAATACCTGTTACATTATTCCCACAATGAATGTGAACTTGATTCATGAACTTATATTTCACAAGCAACATTTTCATAACATTTCTAACAAATTAACCTTTAAAATGGAATACTAAAATTACACGTGATTAATTTTATTTATTTTTCTCCAATAGTTTTGAGAACTCAGTTTGCAGGAGAATTCTAGATAATTTCTGCAGAGAAGGCATTTAGCCGAGATCTGAACCCAAAACCCAATTACATTTTACATTCTAACTTCCATGCTCTTCCCGTTGTTCCTAACTCTTCTGTTTTTTTAACCTGAAAGCCTTTCTTAAAAGTTCAGTTTCTGGAAGGATGTAAATAGCTTATGTTAAAAGAGGGGAAAAAAAAATTAAAAAATAAATAAAATAATATAAAACAAAACACTTATGTGGTTTTCAAGCATCTACATTTTCTGAGAGATTCACAGGCTGTCTTGCAATATGGTGGTAATGGCAGCTGGGGCACATTACATTTTCTCATAAAAGAGCTCTTGCGTGTCTGGCTTAGGTTCACAAGTAAGCGTGACGTGGCTGCGCCTTTGGCTGCCCAGCGCTTTCCCTGGTGGCCTGTGCGTGAGTGAGCATCGTGTATGTGTGTGTGTGTACGGTGTATTCTGGGGGGGGAACTTCCCAATAGCTGTTGAGTGGTGTTTAGGAGAGGTGCACCAGATTAATGGGGCCTAGAGTTCCTGCTACCACTTTGACCAGGTGTTAGTAGTATCTAACAATGTAAAAATATAAATTAGTACGTATGCATGTGTCCCTGTGTCTGGACTATGAGTTACAGTGTGAATAAGTGCTTTTGTTTCTAGGACAGTGAGACAGATATGATAGCTGATATACATCTTTGGTGCTTCTAAATGGCCAGTTTCAGTGTCCCACCCTCTGTGTACTGGATGTTGTGAAAGTACCTCCAGAGCGCCTGGTTCTTGCCCAGTCCATATCTAACAGTCTTGGGCACCCAGTCAAGCTTTGTGTGTCCTGCTCCATGAAGCAGTCTTTCCTTCTTCGCTATTGCAACACCAAACATTGAGAATGCTAAACCCACCCTCTTTTGTTGAAATCCTAGCCTGTGTGGTTGTTAAAAAATTACCTGAAAGTACTCTCAAAGCCCCCATATTTAAATAAAAAATGGACAGTTTCCATTCTCCCAGTATTTTTAAGACTTCTAATGTTTCTTCCTAACTCATACCTGCCTGTCTCTGAGGGGTGTTTAGGGGTATCTGACAAAAATTATATTGATGGTCCCAGGTTTGCAGAATCACTGGAGCCACTGTCTGCAAATATCTCTGTCAAGGGTCAGTTGCATGACAATTTTGACAAAGCTCTATTTGCTGCCAGTGGCTAGGTAGATAGCATGGTTTGCTTGTTTGGTTTTGTTTGTTTGCTTGTTTTTCTTTTTTATTGATACTCACCCTCTCTTTTCTCCCTAATTTTTCGTTTTGTCATCTGTGTCCTCCAGAACACATGTGGTGGTTGACAACATGGCAGTATAATAGTATAATGCAGGTTCTGATCAGTTCTGATTGACCACGTCTGAGTCCTGAGCTACCCTGACCAGTACTAATGGAGACCTTAAGACCTTAAACACTGCTTTCTCCCCTTCTAAGTTTCTGACTGCCTAGCATTGGTGTAAGCCATGGAGGGGCTACCAAAATGCAAAGGAAAACAGAAGATGGTAATTTAAATAATTTGGTTGAGAACTTATCCTAGGATTTCAGGAGACTGCTGGTTTTCAGAGTCTAGACACTGAGCTGTACAGCTTTACTCTCCTCGTAGTTCTACCCTGCCTCTCTCCACAGACTCTGAAAAGTGAATTTGTGGAGGGGAGCTTCCAAAAAAGGGGGATATCTCCATTTGAGTTTGGCCACAGTTGCCACTGTGTTTCCCCACAGCACTCCTGTTTTGCCTCCTTTTCTCACTGAGGTTGATTTATAGTCTATAGTAGTTTCCAATGTCATCACTCCTCCAGCTCCTTTTCTGTAGGCTCTCATTCCAGCTGAACATGGAAGAAGATCATAACAGTGCTTCTCATGCAAAGTCTCAAGATTGGCCAGAAATTATTTAGATTTACTTGGCGGATTTTGCACTGAGATGAATGAGCAGGAATGGCTCTGCTCCGAGGATGATAACTTTCTGCAGGCAGGTAAGACATCATATCAAACACCGGAAAGATTGTAACCTCTTACACTGCTCCAGCTATATCTTCAAATCATGCCTGCTCCTGACTTTTCAAGTCTTTTCACATTGCCAAAATGTTGTCAAGGGAATTTAGGATTTGTATGGGGGCAGATACACACAGCTGTGCATAAGCTTTACTTACAATCTGACCCAGCTCAAGAGCAGAATCTGTGTGACTTGTCCACAGGGAGCCCAGGTTATGTAGTTGGCAATGTGCCCTCTGCCTTGAGAGTTTTTGAGTTTCATTCTTGGCACAACACCTTGTTGGCATAACTACTTTCACCAGATGAGAACAACATAGACACAACCTTGTGCTGTCCCCCAGTGCTGTGGGAATCAGAGATTTCTTGGTTGGTCAGTACTTGTATATAGAAAGCCTGTAAGTGGATGGTTTGTTATAGTTCAGTTGCCTAATCTAAACAGCCTTTGAAGTTTGCCTTAAGATTTTTTAAAAAGGGAGGAAATATTTTGACGAAAATGAATGTTTGTGTTGTTTGTTATTTAAATATAAAACTATTTTTGTATTCTATAAATGAGAAAAGCTGAAAAGACAGGAAGATGTGTGTGGTGTTACTGCTTTCCAGGTGAAGCCGTGTTGTTCCTTTCCCATTTTCCCTCTCTCTTATGTGCAAATTACTGAAATTGGTGCCAGATTTTAAAATTTCAAAAGTTTCAAAATTGAAACTAATTTGTACTTCTGGCAGTGTTAAATAGAATGAAGAGGCACACACCAAAGAGGGAAAGAGTCTTATCATTGAGGATGGGAGGTAGACTGTGGGATGCGACTTAGAAATAAACTGTAGAAATAATCCCTTTCCAGGTGGGACTGGACATTTTTCTGGTACTTTGTATGTGGAGGACTTTGACAGTGTGTCACCACAACTATTCAGAGTATTATGTGCTGTCATTTGATAGGTGATAGGAATTACACTATTAGGAGACCCTCAAAGTGACTAAGGCATTGTGGTAATGGATATAGATCCCAGCTGCAGTCAGGATCAAATGGAAGATAAATGGGCTTCAGTTATGCTTAGCCCGTTTTCCAGGAAGCAGACTCCACTCAAGTTTGACATGCACTTTGATGAGAGGGAGGTTTTGTTTCTTCTTCGCAATATGCCAGTACATACCATATGTCTGTCTCAGACTCCCAGGGAGAAGAAAAGATCTAATACAATGCCTCCAGGCAGCCTGGACCTGGTGTCCCCAAAGGGGATTTACAGTGTACTAGCTTTGCACTGTCTGAAGGGCTGATAACAAGGTAATGTCTTCTCTAAATATGCTTCTGTGGGCACATACAAACAGCCAAATGCAATGTTAACATTTAATAGCTTTTAGAAAAAAATCTATTACTTCTTAGCAGCAAAGCTGACTTGTTAATTTTATATGTAAGGCTGAACAAACGATCAAAAGTAATCCCATCTTGATCCTTAGTGAGAAGTTGATAAATAAAATGAATAAAAGATGGTTTTGGAACAAGGATGCTGCTTTGCCTTGTAATATTCTTTATCTGTTTAACAGTCCTGTTCTATATTTAAATTTAGTTTTCTGAGTAATATGTAATCTTTTCATCAAAGAGTACGAGTCAGCAAATCAGGCTTTGATTTTCTCGCTTCGGTCTTTGGATAATTTAAAGATTAATAAAGTCATCTATCCCAAGCCTTCCACCTTCTAGGGAAGATGCCTAGTTTGAAAGGAAACCAAAACATTTCTAGAAATATTCCAGAATTTCTATCTGTCCACTCCAAAGCACAAGATGAATCCGCACAGGCTGCTAAAAAAGGAAGGAGCCTCTTGCATGCTAAACTAATGGAAAGTTCAGCTCAAAAAGCTATTATGCATAATTTACATAGATGTTACACAAAGCTTGCTTGGGAATAACATAGAGGAAAAATTAATTACATGCTTTTAATATTCATTAAACCTTTTTTCCCTCTGAGCACGTGTTGCAACTTCAACAGTACATTTCTAAAACTGCATAAAACCAAGCACAACAACTAGATGAGGATCACGTATCATTGCAATAGGACGGTAAAGGAATACTGCCTCCAAGTCAGCTCAGCTCCTGGCTTCGGGCTTACGGGTGGCTGAGATCATGAGGCAGCTGCAACCAATTCACTGCCTGCATACACCCTGGTGGTTGGGAAAGGAGAGGATTCCCTTGCTGCTGTTTTTAAGGAAAGATGCATCATCATTTGTTCCTACAAGTGAAGGAGCTTCTATCTTTCCAGAAGAGACCATTTAGAGACAGCAGTACTACAGATGTTTTGCAAAAAAATATGTTCAGATTGTCAGGTGTTTTAATCCAATGACCCAAATCAAAAATATTGCTCCTTCTTCTTGATTTCCCTTTACAGAAGATGTGGATTTGTTTAGAATAATGAAACAGCCCACCGAGACATGGGACATACGCTGATCTGAGGTAGTTTGTAAACATGGCAGTTACAGGAGAGCTTATTTTTCATCCCTACTTTCTGAGCAAACAGGAAATACACACCTCATAACCTCTGCACTCATCGTGCAAGCAGAAATGCTGCAAATGATTATACCTGCTTTTTGTAGTTTTATTCATATGATTGGTTTCATTACTTTCAGTTCCTGAAATTAAGAACAAAACACACTTTTGAGGAAGAGAGATCAAAAAGTGGGAAGAATGTTCTAAACACTTTTAACAAGATACAAAAGAAATATTGCTGCAAGACTAGAATATTTCCAAAAGATTAGATAGTTGCAAGAACAGTCTTGTACTTCAAGTTCAATTTTTGGGTCTGCTAAAATCTTCCTGGATAAACTTATGCAAGCCACTTAATCTTTTTGTGCCTTAGTGCCCAATCTGCAATATGAAGATAACAGTGTTTTCTTCCTCTCAGACTTTATCTGTTTGAAAGCTCCTTGAAGCAATGGGCATCTCTGTCTAGTGGCTGGCTATTAATTGGTGATAAACTTATATGCAGTGGTGCTGAGAAGAACAGGAAGAAAAGGTGGGTTAGATTTAGAACTACAAAGACATCCAAATTTTTGCTTTGCTAACATATCAAAATATTTTTGTTCCTAAATCAGGACGTAAAGTTTAGAGATGGAATATTTTTATAGATAAACTGCCATATGTTGTATCATTTCAGCATTATGATGCATTATGGAACTACATTATTTCAAGGATTTTGAAGTCTGGATGCGCCCCCTTGCAAGGCCAGATTATGCATCCCGTGACGCTCTGGTAGTCCCATGACTCCCAGAAGGCACTATCTATCTTACTCACTCAGCAGAAAAACAATTTTGCATCATAGGATTTGCCCTCCATTGACAGAGCCCGTTCCATAGGGCAGAGCAGAGGGAACCTGAATTACAGTTCTCACTGTGCAGTGTGAGGGCCAGAGGGTACCACACAGACAAAGGGAACACAGAAGAAACTGATAAAAGACAGTATCTGGCAGCTCCTTCAGTGAATACTTTTCCGCCCTAAAGCACTGACTGAATAAAGCAGGCTGTCGTAGAAGTTTGCAACTGTATAGTTAATAAGGATTATAACATAGCACTTGTACTCAAGGCTTCCAAATTAAGGTTATGCATAATCAACCTGTGGCATTCCCTGACTTTTAAGAAAAAGTATTTACTACCTTAACATTTTCCAAGGAATCTTTATTTTTTATGTCATTCCTTTCTGCCTTTCAGAGAGAAAAAAATGTGACAAGGCTTTATTTTTGAATCCTTTCCTAGAAAAAGCTAATTTATTTCTACAAAGTTCATTAAAGGATCCTCCTTCAAGGACTGTGTTCTTTAAATTCTTCTTTAACCTCTTAGCAAATTAAAAAAAATATAATCACTTTCATACTAGTACCTGAAGTTATGTACAAATACTTAATTAATTCACAATCCATGATCTGCTGAAAATGGTGACTCTTTTCCTTGATCCCATTGAGATCATGTAGGTATTACTTCTGCATAGTGTTATTATCTCACGTGATGTTTATGTTTAAATTTTTTTCCGTAATTGTAGTGCCTTTAAGGTAAAATTAACTGAATTAAATTACTTGAAGAGACAAGGTTTATAAAGTAAGAAATATTATGAGATTTGCGAAACAATGATGAGAACTCACAATATTATACAGAATATATATCCACAGGATATTACTTGGCTTGTGGTAGACATCCTTAACTTTAGGACAGGAGTTAGTCTTTGGATTTTTGCATGAAACCTGCCCATTTAATGGAAACCTGATCTGAATGGAGGCTTAATCTGCTTTGGAAAATAAAAATTATTAATAATCACATTGGTGAATGGTGCTGTTCTGCATTTCTGATAAGTTAGTTTGCAAAGTTGTAGAGATTTCAGAGATCTCTCTATTTTCTTCTCTTATTGACCAATGTACTATCTAAGAAAATTTCAGATGAAAACAAATATGAGCAGATTTTGATGGCATCCTTACTTTCAGTCATACATAGCTAAATTCTTCAGATGGTCCTGAACTGCTTCGGTTCAATTTGCTGAAAAACAAGTTGTTTGTACTTTTGTCTGAACCAAACCTTTCTAAACAGAAAATGAGGGCTTAGTGATTTATTCAGTTTCTGAGAAGTTGCCAGCAGCAATGCATCTAATGAATTCCACACTCCAGCAAATGTGCATGACCACTTTCCTGCTGGAGTGTAGGTAGGAGATCCTTTTTCCCTTTATCTCTACTAGCTAATCTTGGCTGGTAATAGAAGTGACCTTCACTTCCAATTGAGAACAGATGCAAAGGACTGAGAAGTATGCATGACTGGTTGATGCTTATTAAAAGTGTACCAAACTTTCAGAGGCCTACTTAAACTTGACCTTGGTATGCTTCAGCTAAGTACTGAAAGCTTGGTGCCTTTGGTTGAAAGCAATAAGCAATATCACGTTGAGCTTCCAGGAGAATTTGTTTGTTTGATTTTTTTAGCTGAATATAAAAGACTAGAAAGTTCAGAAACAGGTTCAGTTCTAACAGGCTTGCAAAAATACAAGCAACCATATTTATCTAAATCAGTCTTCCTGAAAAAAAAAAAGTAGAAGTCTTTTATGGTAAGCACCCATATTTCTTGTTTCCAGTCATGCTAGAGATAAAGGATTGCAAGCATTCCCATAATTAGTTATTTCTGGACATGACAGGAGACAGAAAAAAAATGGTAATAATGAGAAAGAACCTTTTTGAGCAGTTTCAAAATAAGCTGTGCAGATGTCTTGATGTTTAAGCAGCACTGTTCCAACAACTGTTCTCAGAAACCATATCTCAGTCACACTTTCAGGTCTTAATTCCTTGCCAGCTTCTTCCTTGACCCCAGAGGGCTGTAGCTCAGTGTTGTCCTATATCAGACTACATGCTTTTCCTCTTTTGAAGGGATGCAGATCCTCTGTCACAATCTATCACTTTATTGTAGGAAAGATATGAGTCTGAGTATGTAAGCCACACATACTTGTCCCATTCTTCCAGGCAAAAAATGCTGACAACTATTTTCTTGTTCATCTTTTTCACAACAACTAGGAAAAAACCTAACTAAGCTAATGGTGTACTTCAACTTGCCTCTGGACTGCAGGTATAGTTTACTTGGACCTTCTTAGAGCCTGAGGTGTGTGACATTATCTGGGTTCTGGAAGGAAACTCTATTTCTTCCCACTCTTACAGTACTTTGGAAAACTTCTGTGGCAAACTGCTGCAGTTTCAGATGTGAAGGTAGTTTCTCTCCCTATCAGAGAAGATCATAAGAATCATAGAATCATAGAACAGCCCAAGTTGGAAGGGACTTCAAAAGATCATCTGATACAACCTTTCATGGGAAAGGGAGCCTAGATGAGATTATTTAGCACCCTGTCTAATTGCATCTCAAAAACCTCCAGCGATGGGGACTCTACCACATACCTGGAGATGTTGTTCCAGTGAATGATTGTTCTTACAGTCTGTAAAAAATGTCATTCTTATGCCAGGATGAAACTTCTCCCAGTGAAACTTGTACCCATTGCCCCTTCTCCATGTGGCTTCTTGTGAAGAGAGAGCCTTTGTCCTCTTTGTAGCTGCCCTCTAAGTATTGGAATACTGTGATGAGGTCCCCCCTGAGCCTTATCTTCAGGGAGAAAAGACCTAACTCCCTCAGTCTTTCTCACAGGGAAGGTTCTCCAACCTTTTTGTCATCAGATCTTAGTCAAATAAATAGATTAGCCAGGCCTGGAATGTTTGCCCTCCTTGTTGCCTAATAATGAAATACGATGAGCCCAAATTACAAGTTTATGGGAAAAATATATGTAAGATCCAGAGAAGAGCTATAATTTAATGTAGTTGCATTACATATAATGTATATACATTAAAAAAGATCCCTAAGTTTGCCCCCTTATGTTTTAGTTTTCAACATGCGTAGCATCACTAGGTCAAAGCAGGAAAGTCAATGCATACAGCAAACATTTCACCAAGAACCATAACGACTGGTGAAGAAAAAGTAATTTGCCTAACAAATGTTTGTTTTGTGAAGTTAGGTGGATACATTAAGGGAGCTGCTGCCATTTCACCCCTGTAGGCAATCCAGCTCTCTTGCTTTGATGTGGAGATGTTACTGACCAAGCAGAGCAAGGAAGAGTGTCATTGGGAGAAATTCCTGCTAGGTAACTTCACAAATACCCTATGACTGAATTTCTGCTGGTGTGTTTAATTCATATTGTTTTGGAAGTGCTTTCTATTGAAAACAAAAACATAAGAGCGCAAGAGTTCTTGATACCCAGGTGTAAGAAATCAGGCAAGGAAGGGAAGAGACTGTCATGGCTGAGTCAAGACCTGCTGGTCAAACTAAAGGGCAAGAAGGAAATGCACAGGCGGTGGAAGCAGGGACAGGTATCCTGGGAAGAGTATAGGGATGCTGCCTGGTTATGTAGGGATGAGGTCAGGAAGGCCAAGGCACGGCTGGAGCTGAACTTGGCAAGGGATGCAAGGAATAATAAGAGGGGTATGCCAGACAGAAAAGGAAGGTCAAAGAAAGCGTACCTCCCCTGATGAGCAAGACTGGCAAACTGGTAACGACAGACAAGGAGCAGGCTGAGGTACTCAACAGCTTTTTTGTCTCAGTCTTCACTGGCAACCTCTCTTCCACACTTCTCAAGTGGATGGACCACAAGACAGGAACTGGAGGAGCAAATTCCCTCCCCCTGTAAGAGAAGATCAGGTTCGCAACCACCTGAGGAACCTGAACATACATAAATCTATGGGACCTGATGAGGTTCATCCCAGAGTCCTGAGGGAATCGTAACAACGATGTAGTTGCCAAGCCATTCTCCATGATATTTGAAAAGTCGTGGCAGTCAGGTGAAGTCCCCCATGACTGGAAGAAGGGAAACATTGCACCCATTTTTAAAAAGGGTAGAAAGGAGCACCCTGGGAATTACCGACCTGTCAGCCTCACCTCTGTGCCTGGCAAGATCATGGAACAGATCCTCCTAGAAGCAATGCTAAAGCACATGGAGGACAATGATGTGATTCCAGACAGCCAACATGGCTTCACCAAGGGCAAGTCTTGCCTGACTAACCTGGTGGCCTTCTATGACAGAGTGACTACATCAGCAGACAAGGGAAGAGCTACGGATGTCGTCTATCTGGATATCTGTAAGGCCTTTGACACAATACCCCCCCAACATCCTTCTCTCTAGATTGGGGAGACATGGATTTGATGACTGGACTGCTTGGCAGATGAGGAATTGGTTGGATGGTCGCATCCAGAGGGTAGTGGTCAACGGCTTAATGTCCAGACGGAGATCGGTGACAAGTCGTGTCCCTCAGAGGTCCATATTAGGACCAATACCGTTTAATATCTTCATCAATGACATAGACAGTGAGATCAAGTACACCCTCAGCAAGTTTGCAGATGACACCAAGCTCAGTGGTGCAGTTAACATGCCTGAGGGACGGGATGTCATCCAAAGGGACCTGGACAGGCTGGAGAGGTGGGCCTGTGCGAACCTCATGAGGTTCAGCAAGGCCAAGTGCAAGGTCCTGCACCTGGGTCAGGGCAACCCCCGATATCAATATAGGCTGGGAGATGAGGGGATTGAGAGCAGCCCTGCAGAGAAGGACTTGGGGGTACTGGTGGATGAAAAGCTGGACATGAGCCAACAGTGTGTGCTTGCAGCCCAGAAGGCCAACCGTATCTTGGCTGCATCAAAAGAAGCATGGCCAGCAGGTCGAGGGAGGTGATTCTGCCCCTCTTCTCTCTCTGGTGAGACCCCACGTGGAGTACTGCGTCCAGCTCTGGAGCCCTCAGCACAGGAAAGACCTATTGGATTGGGTCCAGAGGAGGGCAACAAAAATGATCAGAGGGATGGAACACCTCTCCTATTGGAAAGGCTGAGAGAGTTGGGGTTATTCAGCCTGGAGAAGGCTCCAGGGAGACCTTATTGCGGCCTTTCAGTACTTAAAGGGGGCTTATAAGAAAGATGGGGACAGGTTTTTTAGCAAGGCCTGTTGTGACAGGACAAGGGGTAATGGTTTTAAACTAAAGGAGGGTAGATTTAGGCTAGATACAAGGAAGAAATTTTTTACAATGAGGGTGGTGAAGCACTGGAACAGGATGCCCAGAGAGGTAGTGGAGGCCCCATCCCTAGAAACCTTTAAGGTCAGGCTGGACAGGGCTCTGAGCAACCTGATCTAGTTGAAGATGTCCCTGCTCACTGCAGGGGAGTTGGACTAGACGACCTCTAAAGGTCACTTCCAACCCAAAGCACTCTATGATTCTATGATTCTATGATTTTATGCTTCTATGATTCTATGTCAGATAGGCAGATGCTGTGTGAAAGGAAGATATATTCTTTGACTTGGCAGATGGGGATTCTGATTGTTCATCAGATGAAGAAGCATGAGGAGGAAGTATAAGAAACATTATGTGATGTTACCTCTTATGCACCCTTTTTGCAAAAGCTCTAGAGAAACACTCCCATGCACACACATTTAATAGTATCCAAAGCTAGGAAACTAAATATGAATGTAAGAGACTAAATATGTAGCCTAATTTTCCAAAGTCACCCACGAGCTTGGCTGGATGTCTGTATTTATTTACCCCCCAATCCATCTGCTTCTGGGTAGTCAGCACCTCCCCGTGCAGAAAGGCATAGTGATATGTGTGTTCTGTGGGGTTGTCTGTTGGCAAAATATTAATTCAGGAAATGACACAATTATTTGACGTAGTAATAAGCATGGGAAATGAAGACGGAATGAACCCATGATTGATCTAGTCATGAACTGGACAGTAGCCATTGGAGTTAATCACAGTGTGGGGAGATAATGCCTGTGAATGTAAATGGTAAGAAATGAGGAAGAATGCTTTTAAGCTGTGTTGAATTAATTTGTAGAACTCACTGAAGCAGAATATTATCTGTGTAGAAATTATAGGGTAATCAGTCCCAACACTTCCTGGCAAAAGCTGAACAGTCGATGAGGTCTGCAGGGAATCTCTCCTATCCTAACCTTGTAGTTCTGTGCTTTGCGTGCATTATTGAATGTTTTGTGCCTTGCTCTCAACAAACCAATGAATATCACCTGAGGACACCAGGTTACATGACCCTCATGATATTCTTATGACTTTCATTCCACTTAGAAATCTTTACTCTCTGGGGCTTACATTTCTGTTTAATATTTTGGTTGTGTTTTTTTTTTTCTTCCCTCTATGTGCATCCCAGACTCAAAGCCATGTTCATTTCTGCGGAGAAGAAACAAACCTAAAGGCGTTCATTAGCTATCTTTGCTGGCTTCTCCTAGGTTTTATCAGGAATATGAGAAAGCAGAAATCCTTTGTGCAAATCTTCCGCTGATGCAGAGTCTTTGGGGTCTGTGAAGCCGTTATATGAAATGCAGTACTGTCTGGTGGCAGGGTATGCTGCCACGGCCAGCACGGGCACTACCCGCCCACACTGGCTCCTCAAGTCTCCTCTCTTTGCCTGTGCCAGCTCATATTTGGCCCTCATGATTTCATGATTACCAGCAAAAAACCCAACACTTAGTCATCTTAAACTTCACTTTCTGATGTCAGTAAAAGAAGAATCATATATACTTATTTCCCTCATTATTAGTCATGTTGTGAATAAAATGTTTCATGCTTACTTAAAAATTCATGCACTGATGCTGAATGAGGTGCTAACCTTTCATACACTGTCTGTGAAGCTTGGACTAGTTAAAATGTTCTTTCTGTCCTTTAATTTATTTTGAAGAATAGCTTGAGTCTTTCAAACATAAATACTTCTGGACTCACATGTATGCTAGTTCACAGATATCCAGGCAGCTTTAAAGCAGTTGCAGGCTCAGCCTGAGATGAAAGTTTTACAGTTCATCAGGTAGAAAGCAGTGATGTCTCAGCTAATAAGCATGTTTCTGTTCTTCACATAATTAAAATGAACAGGTGCTGCACAGACCACTGGCTTCACCAACATGTTCCCTCTATCATGGAGCAGTTTTCACCTTGTGTGAGTGAGGTTTGTGAAAAATCAAGAATCTCCACATGATCCCAAGAACATTTACTTGTGCAAATGGAGCTTATCCAATTAAAAGTAATGTCATGAGCTATTAGCGGCCAGCCCTCAGTATTGAATCATCTATGATACAGCAAAATGAACCAATATGTTATCCAACAAAATTAAAATCTCCACCAAATAAGTCCACGTGGCCAAAAAGTCTTTTGGTAAATCACACTTTATTTTAAGAGAGCTTTGAAGGATACTTCAGCTGTGTGATGGCATGTTCTTTTTAAACATGCCTATGATCATTGTATTAGAGAAAAAAAACATGTCCTGTGCATGGTTTATTCTGGGCTGGTGTGTTTAATGACAGTTTCAGTACAGCTTCCTGAGGCTTAGTGTCTCTCTCATTTTTGTTCTTCTTGCTAATCTCTGCAGAAATGACATGGACTTGGACTGCATGGTTAAAAAATGAGAACTCCTAAGTGCTTTTGTCTGTGCACACTTACACAGATATTGTCTTCCTGTAGCTTTTCTTGAAGACATTCTGTAGCTGAAGCAGGTTTTGGCTGAAAGAAGCGATTGGGCCTAATGTACATAAAATCTGGGTTGGGTTAACAACCCTTAGGTTCTGTGTTGCAAGTACATCAGGCTTTGTAGGCTGAGCTAGGATCACACAGTAAATCTTTACCTTCTGTGAAAAAAAAAGCGTCAAGTGCAAGATTCACTTGATTCAAGAAAAAAGCATACTGCACTGGTGTTTTAGGAACTGCACTTGCTAATTAACAATAGGTCTGTCATTACTGCTGTGTTATGACCTGTCTTTAACTGCACTAACGCTCAAAGAGGGTAAGAAGTGCTTACATTTTAAAGACTATAGACAGTCTTATACTTCCTGATCCTCTGACATTGGAAGACAGATCTTTTAACCAGTGAAATACAATTTACTATATACTTGTGACACCACTGACGAATGACACTGCACAGATGTAACATGACATATCAAGACAAAAGCAGCTGTGTTTCTCCAATCCTTCTTTCCCTTGTTTAATCTTATTGCTTCTGGTTATGATTTGTCCCAAGCCAGGATTTCTTCTGCTTTGAGCATGATACTCTTCAGATAACTATGAATGTGGATCATATTGTTCTTGATCATGTCTAGAAAAGCGGTATGTATTTAGGACTTCATTCTTGAATTTGATGCATGAAGATCACGACGCTCTTCCTCTACAGAAACCAACAGGATTGCTGTGACACAAAGCCAGTGTAATGGAACAAAGATAAGATCTTTGATTATTATCTTGTCTTCTTAGGAGAAAACCTTCAAAGAGGTTAAGGACAGCTCTGTCCAGACAAGGAATTCTCAGAAGAGAAATCAGTGGTCCCGAACCACAAGGAACGTTTACCATAAAAGCACAAAGAACATTCAGATTTCAGGGAATGAACAAATGCCTGTTACTAAGTTTATTTCAGTATGAGAAGCTTATTTGGTTGACGAACTATGATGAAGACCAAAAGCAAAGTATGCCTTAAAAGTTCTTATTGTTTCCTATCAAACCCTCTCATCCTTTGCATCCAAATTATTCCAGTTCCTGTTTTATATATTTTAAGCTAGACTCTGATCTTAGTCACATTGCTGTAAATAGGATGTAACTAGACTGTCCTTCCACTGTAACATCTGTGTTATTGAAACCTGACTTCTTCACAAAGATTGCATTCAGAAAAGTGCCTAATACAAGTGTGACTTCATCAGCTAGGAATTTCTTTTTGCTGACAGCTTTGGCACTCACACAGTTGAGCAGAGTTGGGCATCTTGTAAACAAGGATACTGTTCAGTAACAGGCATGACTTCTTTTTGGGACACCTCCCTAAGCAGCCTGACACATCCCTTCAGCAAACTGTGACAGCAAACAGGAGTCTCCTTCAGATATGGTCTGTGATGTGATTAAATGTCTGATGGTTTCTTTTGATCTCAGCACTGGTGGACTTAATCACAGATATCCTACCTTGTGTGGCCAAAGAATTACCACTGATTGCTCTCTAATAGAGCAGTTGAGATTTCTGGTTCAAATTTATTGGCTTATAATGAATGGATTTGCTTTAGTTCTTGAGGATTTAGAGGATTTTCCTTTTGCTTTATTCCCTGCTATTACATTTCTCTAGCCAGAGTGATATTTTATGCTATTTAAATGGCACGTTTCAATTTAACAGCCTAAGTACCATTATTATTTCTTTGCATGCCAACAACTGATATGAAGTGCTTCTTAGGTTTTGTCCCCTTTTTTGTATTAGCTAGTTTTCTTCTGCACGACCTTGATAGAAAGGAGCCTACTCCCTGCCAAGAGCAGAAAAGAGGTTATAGCAATTGCCATGAAATACTACGGTAGTGCAGAAAGGTTAGCCAAGATTTATTCTTTAAAATGATGCTTTTTTTTTTTTTTTTTTTGTGGGGAAAGAATATAATGAGCTTTGTGCTGTTATTTCTCTTGTAGTATAAATTTGTATCCATTTAATCAAAATTACTCTTCTTAATTTTTAAGCATTAACAATTAATACCACTATCTTAGCTGTCACCAGGAATTATAGGATGACTTGCAGTACTGTACCTCAGGACTGGCTGCACAAAAAGGATTTAAGTGTTAAGGCTGCTGGCAGCATTTGTGATACCTAAATTAGGTACTGCTGTCTATGCTGCATGGAGAGGACTACACAGCACTCATTGCCAGCGTGATCTCTGGCGCTATTTCACGGAAACCCAGGCAAGCAGGCCTCCTCCTGTAGCAATCATCACCTGGGATGAGAGAAGCTGACATGAGCTGGCTTGTGGGTCAGGCTGGGAGCTGGAAGTGAGCTGGGCTACAGCTACTCAGTGGTGTCAAGACTAAGGTACTTCTGGGCTACTGTGGAAGGGAAAGATTTGGTGTCTGGGGAAGGTTCGTTTCAAAGGCACATGCCAAATGTCTACATGAAGAATTTAGGTGCAAGCACAAGTCCTTTTGTTGATGTAGCCATGGACTTCCACAGCTTCCAAAAGCTGTCAAGAGAAAAATGACAGAGCCATAACCTCTTCCATGCCGATCCAGGACACGACATCCTATCCATGCCCTGAGACTACTCCCACTGGTGCCCAACTTTACTCTCCGCTATTCAATTGATCCCTCTAAAATCACACTGGCAAAAAACCTGGTATAGCACAGAGTGGGACCCAGCCCGTTGTTGCTGGAAAAATAAAAAAAGAGATATCTCTTAGAAAAGACATAATGAGACAACGTTGCTATGCTGGTTTTCACTGGCTCAGGATAGTTCTCTCACCTAATTGAATGTTCAGAGGAAAAGTAGTATGACTTGGGAGAGGCACAATATGAGTGATGTGTTAGAGGTGCAACAGCAAGCTCCCAGGTGTTATGAATGTTAACATCACTTAAATAGGGGAATATTTTTAGATTGTTTGTGCTAGTAGGTATTTTTTAGTAGCAGTTTATGTTATTGTCTCTTCTTATTTTAGTAATGACTGTCACAGTCCCAGTGAAATCTTAGTCAGAAAATTTCCTTTCATAGTGTCACTTCAGGCTAAAATAAAATCCTTTTCCCAAACAGAGCTTTTTTACAGCAGAATAGGTACAATGGGCTATTCAACTGAATTCTATTGACTCTGTAGATTCAAGTCTTAATGTTCCTTTTTTTATGATCTCCTCCTTTTCATTTTAATATTGTTCTGCTTTTCCTTTTTCGTACTGTGCATATCCTATTTTGTTCCACTGAAATAATTTTGTAAGAAATCCTTCATCAGGATAATGCTGTCTATTCATTTATCCCAGGCAGTTTTGTTCTTTGAGCTTTGGCTAACTTATATACACACTCTTACACTTCCAGTGATTACTTCCAGTGCCAGCTGGGATACCTATTGGTGAATTCAGAGCTGATTAACTGAACAAGACAGTTGTTGCTCCAATTAACCTACTCCATGTTTCAAGAGATTTCATTTTTTTTCATTAAGGAAACAAGAAGTGGAGGGACAGACTTTCTTTAGCCAAATTGCTCCATCTTTCTCCCCACAGGGAAAAAAAAAGTCAATTCGGTGAACAAAGAGCAATCATTACTGGACATCTGCGGCTAATAACTGGGACACAACAGAAATTTGAGGACTGGATGCTTAACAGTTCATTGTAGGTTTTATTTGCATATACAAAGCTCCTTCCCAGCAGACTGTGAAAAAACATTTCCTTTAGCTGGTTGTGGTGGAAATTGCTAGTTTTCTATATGGTGAACAAATGTGTTAAATAATTAATGTAACCATGAAGGTGCTCTGCTTAAATGCCAGCTTTCAAAATCAATGTACTTTTGCTTCACAGAAGGGTTTAAATCATGTAATTCAGAAGGTAGGACTGTGACTGACCTCTGTGGGAATGCACAGAAAGAAATGTTTCCATGAGTTTCCCCCCTTGCACCCTCTCTATAGGAAGAAGTAAACAATTGAAGTCCTTGTCTTCTAACACAATGCTGACAGACAATCTCTGGAGAAACTTGGGCAGCAGCACAAGAGGTTAACACACCCAGAGGTTCACTCCATCCCCTTGCTGGGTATTTCTGCTCTCAGAGCTACATCAGCAGAAGGGAACGTATGTCCACACCAGACCTGTCCTGGGAAGGAGAACACAAGCATGCTCAGCACCTTGCTGTAGATCCAGGGTCTTATTCAGGTGGTCTGGACAGACCATGCATAAGTAAAGTCAACTGCATGAAACTCAGTTCAGCCTCACGAGCTCTTCCTGTGCTCTTGTTATGAATGCTTGTGCCTGAAGCTGCAGGGTGGCAACCAACTGCATGGCTGGAAGGAAAGCAAAACACAAGCCTCTGCATTTTATGGTGGTGTTACACCCCCAGAACCCATTGAGTCCTTTCTTTATGTTAAGATGTTGTTAATGTTTCAGTTAAATAGTAACAAAGATACTGCAAAGTTTCATGATGATGGTAGTGATAAAAATAGCTGCTGATGTCATAGGAAGCTCTCAGCCTTTGTTGGATTTATATCGCTTTCCCTTTAATGCAAAAGACATTGATCAGAAGCAATATGAAATAAAAGCTTTGTTTGCTGGAGAAGTATGTTGGTGTTCAGTTTTAATTCATACACCAGGCCTGAAATAGAGGACTACTGATTCCAGGCAAATGCTGAGGTTTCAAAATCAGTTTTTGTTCTGATTGCAAATAAAATTATTTAAAAAAAAAACTCTGATGACTTACATAGCTTATTTTGGTGTCAACTCATGGCTGTTCTGTTCCGGAACATTTTTGCACCCTGAGACAGGAACCAGGGTGCCTCAGGTCTCCAGCTCCAGAAAAGCTTTCTCCGAGGGCTTCTTGCAGGGCCAAAGATCCCATGTCTCCCAGGTTCCCCTTCAACTCGCTCTCAACAAAACTCATCTGCCTATGGTTTCATTGGATTTTACCAAAACCAAGATGCATCCATATAACATTACAGTATTTTAGCTAAAAGTCTGTTCCACTGGAAAATTTCCCAACACCTCTATTTATTGACGAATGCACTCTGCTTATTTATTAATACACTGCTGCTTCATCTCTGACTACAGTGAAGAATTTAAACCAGGTGATCTGACAGTATCTGTATTGGTGTGTTAGAAGCATCCAACCCCACCAAAACCCCTCCACCTAATACTCAGACAAACAGCTTATGCCTTGTTATCGAAGAGAGTCAGAGCCTTTTACTCCGTAGCTGATCCTCCACAAGACTTCTCACTTAAACATAGTTCATGTATGAAGTCAGTATCCTGAGCCCTCTATTTTTGGTGGCATCTACTGACATACAGGACCTAGACTGGTAGATTGGACCAAAAAACAACAGCAACAACAACAACAACAACAACAACAACAACAACAAAGCTGTACTACATTATAAATTTTGTCATTTTTAGTCATTTTTAAAATGGAACATTGTGATTGTCAAGCAGGTGGCAAAAGGCAATTTCTGTCATCTTTTCTGCAGAGAAGGTGGGGAGTTCCAATATATCTTTCAGAAGCTGGGATTCCTCAAATTCAAGTCTTGTGTCCATGTAATTCAAAGCGGTGATGTAATCTTGTGGGGTTTTGTATCCTAGCTGATAGCCTCAGCTGTTACTGAACAGCTTAAGGAAAAGGAGAGGAGCATTGGTCAAGCTCTTTTCTGAGAGCACATCTCCCTGTAAAGGTATTCAGTGTTAGAAAGAGAGAAGGGAAAGTGTCTTCACAGACATATGGTTAAGGTAAACGTGGTCTTCTGCCTCAGCTCCTACTGACTAATGAATTTGTGCTTTGGGCTGGTAGAACATCTTTCCACGTCTTCCATGATGCCTGCAGCAAATACACTGTCTGTTTTATTACATTAATAAGATAGTTTCCAATACTCTGTTCAGGGTAGAAGTGCACACTGAGGATATATTCTATATCTTTTATCCACTGTGTTGACTTGTAATCTCCCACCTCAGGCACATCCTCGTTTCAAGATGCCTTCTCTGTCATGATCACAAAAATTCTTCACACCAGAAGTGAAGTCTTCTGTGATTGAGCATGGTGTCTCCAACGTATCTGGACAGTGCAATACAATAAATGAGTATAAGGTCTGTGCACGTTATACATATGGGAGGAGAAGGCCCTTTATACCATCTTTTGGGAGAAAACATGCTTGCTGCAAAAACTGAGAAAACATGCCCTGAGACAGAGTGCTGCAAAGTGCATTGTGCTAACGAAGAATTTCAATGCAGTCAGAGATCTTATAGCTTTTCCAAGGATTTATTTAACTTTCCTTCAGTGCAGTGGCCTGTGGTGATAACATCAGTCAAAACACGATGCTTCTCCTTTTCCACCACGTCTCCCTCCCCCTCACACCACGTCCCCTGCTCTGGCCCGAGTGGCTCAGAGAAGCAGCATTAATGAGTGTGGTCAATGAAGTACTAAAAGGCACTTTCCCTGCACCATAATATTAAAACCTCAGGGATGGGAGGAAATGAAAGGCGGCTGCCGTTGTCTGTGATACAGACCGGGGGGTCCCTGCTGGCCAGCTGGTTTGAAGCACAGCCTGTGCTCTGCTGCCAGCCCATCTCTGCCATGTCCCCAGGAGACAGCGCTGGGCTGAACCAGCAGGGTCATCCATCATTAACAAGCAGGGTATAATGCCTTGCCTTGCCTCTCACAAAGGCAGAGAAAGAGGGAAGAGGCAGTTTAAATTTCACCAAAGCCGGGGCGGTGTCAGGAGAGGTTTAATCAGACAGCAGGCTGGGCTTTCCTGATTACATATTCCAGTGTCAGCTCCCAGGCGCAGACAAGCCGATATTCTGGGCTCTCCCTGAGGTTAGTCTGGAGTCACTCAAAATATAAAATATGAATATGGAAAGCAGTAATCTTTTCCTTGCTGGGTCAGAAGCATTTAAAATTGTATGCCCTGCTTGACTGTCCTTTGAACATGGTCCTGTGTTCTGTGCAGTTGTTTATTTCTGTATTTTGCCACTGTAAATATGTAATTAATGCTACCGCTGTGTTTAGGATTCATCAGGGTGTGTGAATCTCTGTGATAGGAAGCTAACAAAAACACAAGGGTGAAATCCTGATTTGAAATAGGTGGTAACACAGTGACCCACCAAAACGCAGCCTCTTTGGAAACCACAGGAGACTTCATCTTAAATGAAATGTTAGAGTCTGTGTGAAGCAGACTGGCTCCACTGATGCATGAAAGAGCTCCCTCATGGAAAATCATTCACTGACATCTTTAAGGGAGTGGGCCTTAAATTTTCTGTCCCTTTATAAACTCTGGAACTGAAGGTACCATTCTGCAGAGTGTTCACAAAGGGTTGGTAAGAAATTAAGTTACAATTGTTTTTACACTTATTTTAAAATTAACATTACATTGAAATAATGTTCTGCCTCCTCACTGTCCCTTATCTTGGACTCACTGTGTATCACTTGCTGCAGGAGTCCCACTGCAGCGAAACAAGAGTCATATGAAGGTTAGCCTTAATATGTGCAGTGACATGGTTATTGAGATAGATAACTGCAGAGATAACTTTTCCCACAGTTGTACTACTTCCTGAGATCTGCTCTGTTCCAAAGTGATACGTCAGAAAGAAATGTGACATTTTTCCCCAGCTGTGTGACAGTCTGAGATAATTTTATTTACTTCTGTGAGAGTCCATGTGTAACACTTCACCGCGTAAACAGAGTGCTGACATTGGAACAACCACATGGTATTTTCAAACTTTATGGACTTGAAAACAACTCAGTGCACAGAAACACATTTACAGAGATAATATGTTGTCCAGTTGGAGGTACTCAAATGCAGGCACAGTGAACAACTGCAAAATGTAGTCGAAATACTACAATACCTTACTGAACAGCTGTGGCAGAATAAAACTGCAGGATTTATAGGCTTTATTTCTGGGCTGCGATATACTTTTTCTTGAGTCTTGGGTATAGTCAACACAGAATGCTCCCATGAATGGAATTTACATACAAACATCTAGAAATGAAAAAAAAAAAATTAAAATACCATTATCTTGAGTAAGTAGGGGTGGATACAACAACCATGATTAGAAGCTGCAGGGCTCTGCAGAAATGCAGCTGTAACCTTCCTTTTATTTTTCATGGTGCCATAGAGGAGGCACTCTCTGCCCTGAAGGACAGATGCAGTAAAAATATACATTCATAATATCTTATCTTTGTAATATTTCAGAAAATGCCTTGCAAAATTGGGCAACATGTTGCAGTAAATCTAATTTAATCAAAACAGTGTGCATGACGATCGATGGTATGAGACTTCAGAGGAAATATTGTTCAATGGAAGTTCTTGCAGCTGAATATTGCATACAAGAATTGGTTAGAAATTTCCAGGTGAAAATCTTTCTTTGTTGGGAAAGGTTGTCCTGTGGAACCTGCTTGCAATTCTCCCCAGAAAGGACTGCCTTAATTAGCCTTGGGATTAAGTGTTGTGATCCAAAACATTTTAAAATCAGAAATTGCTGCTCTTATCTTCCCAGTTTGTATTCTGGAACATCAGAAATGTTCCATGTTTGCAATTCTTCTAGATCCTAGTCATTGGCTGCCAAGTTCTTCCCTCCCGAACTGTTATTATTAATCTTCTTTGAGACTTCTGTAAAGGCTTTTCTCAAAGAAAGACTTAGGATGGACTAAATTAAAGCTGAAAATGGTTGGAGCATGATTTCATTATCAGGTACTTGGGAAATAAAACAGGAAATGAAAATCAGTATCGATACAGTTGGAGTTAGGTGCATGGGAAGAAAATGCCAGAATTTTGCATACTTAACGATTGGCTTTTTCCAGGCGGAAGAACGAGTTAAGAGTCACTGTGGACAGCTCTGTGCCAATGCCAGATCCATGCTCAGCGCCAGACAGAGATGTTAACAGAAAAGTAGGAACAACTAGGGAAGGAAAAAGAAACAAACCAAACCAGAAAATGGTGTCATACCCTCATAAAAATTGATACATACTCTGTGCCACAAAATGTTGGCTCTGTGGCTATCCTCTCGCAGAGGATCAGCAGTGGAGTGGGGATCAGTACAAGGAAGGGTGGCAGAGGAGACCAATGGCTTCCATAAAGGGAGAGAGAAATACACTACTTTTTTCAGTATGGAAAAAATGTTACCAAAGGGAGAGATGACAGCGAAAAACAACGCTGTAAACTGGAAGTGATACTTAACTGCTTCTCAGAGCAACTAAGGGAACCAAATTAAATTACAAGACAAAAGGTCTCAAATTTTCAAGACTGCATAAATGTACTGTTAAACTTATTGCCACAGAATGCTGTGAAGGTAAAAAGTATAAAAATAGGTTTAAAGAAGGCTGGACGGAGTCACAGGAGCTAATTGGTGGCTGTTGAGCATGATGGTGCAGATGCAAACTCTCCCTTAAGTTACAGTAAGATGAAACTCCCTAAATGGCTACCATAAGAAAGTATATAAACATCAATCTGGGTTTATCTATTATTCCTTTCTTACCTTATGGAAAACAGGTTATAAGACTCTTTTTATGCAATCCAGATATCTCCATTTTCACCTGTAACACATGGTAGTAATGCCCATGTAAAAAATGCCTTAAGCCATTACCATTAGCTGGGAAAACAGATTCCTAGATGATCTGCTGCTCAATAAAGTGCCTTTGTGTGCATGGCTGTGGGTAAGACACTTTCAGCAATGTCCTAGCTAAACATTTTTAACCTCCAATTGTGCGTGCAAGTAACTGTGACTGGCTGTGGGACCGGTGAAAGCAGTCTGTGCAGCTCTGTACTCACAAAAGCTCCATGTTCAGTGCAAATTCAGCCACAAGCATGGCTGGTGCCTACTATCTCCTGCCAGGAGTAAAGTGCTGTCTGGACAGCTGGGTGAGATGCCTTTGTTTCTGGAGTGCTGATGAGCATCTTCCATGGAAAACAGTGGGAGCTGTTATTCTTAAAAGGACTGATTATAGGAATGAGTCTTAGAAACCCACATTACAGGAATAAAAAAACTTCTTTCCACTTTTCTCCTCCTAACATCCTAGTAAATCTTAATATTACATTCCTGTAAATTGCTTATAATAATGTGCTATTAGGAGTCATTATAATTTTACAGAAAAAAAAAAACAAATCAAGAGCTTTTCTTGGCCATCGTTGTAGGACTGTGTTCATCCAGAAAACAAGCAGAGGGGAAAAAGACTGTGCATCGTCACTGAAAAAAATAAAAATCTGAAAGAAAAAAAAAATTAAAGGCAATTAGTTACCAAGAGTTGAAGAAGTTTCTGAAGGTGGAGTAGGTACCGTGGTTGTTGTAGCTTTTTTTAGTTACTGTTTTCTTTTTTTTAGTTACTGTTTTCTTTTTTTTAGGAGCTTTAGAATTACAATAAAGTTACAGTAAGATACAATAAGACATTTAATCAATTCAGCAGTTCAACTTGAAATTAAATTTACCCCATGAAAACATGCTTTCCAAAAAGTAGCTGAAGAAAATGAAGTAGCCTTTAACCAATTTCAAAGCAATTCAGTCTGAATGTGTTGCTGTAGTGCTCCCTTGGAGTCTTAAACTGTGTTCACAGTGAATGGCCTTGAAATTACAAAAATTGATTCTGTTCAATTCACACGTTCAGAAAAGTCATTCAGTCAAAATACTTCTCCATGCTCTTTCCTGTAATGAAGGTTTTGGGTCTGCAATATAGTTGTTAAAGAATAAAATAAGTTTGTATCAACCACGAACAAGTAAATTACTCATTTTGTGGTAAACTCTTGGCTGTATATTGTCTAGTTAATATGTTGGAAACACTTGCCCTATCTGGCAGAAATTCAGTGCACCTCTTTGTCTTGTCCTTAAACTTCGCATGAGGTGTTATCAACATAGGAGGGTTAGTGTGCAGTAAGATTGGGGTTCCTTTATGATTATTATACCACTTCACCTCCCTGTGTGGCTATTTGTAGCAGATCTGAGGTATGTGCAATGTTGCTACCCCATTGCAAAGTGGAGCTGAACTGTTTTGCACTCAGCAGACAGTACTATGTGCTCATGTATCAGCCCATTAAGGAGTTTTGCGTAGACTCCAGGTACAGATCTTCTTCCCTGAACACTGATTTCCATATATATGCAAACCTTAAAGCATGGAAAAGAGGCACAAATGGACAGTATATTTAGTGAAAATACTGATTAGGGAATGGATGAACTCCTGCCCTCAAATCAGAGATAACACTGTTTCTAAGTCCTGCCGCTACCAGTCACTACATTATGAAGTGAAAAGGAAGTTAAGAAAGTACCAGGCAGTTCATAGTTTTTGAACACCAAACAGTTTTTTTAACCATAGGGTATTTTTTTTTTCAAGCCAAGCAGCTCTGTGATTGCTTTGACAAAGGTAATTGTAAGAGAAAGACTCTCAAATGCCACTATAAGCCTGAATTACTCAGACAAAAACTTCCTGTAACAGAACCGTATTCTGCATTCCTCTATTCTGCATCACAGCCTGTGCTGAAACAAGGATTGGGTAGAGTACTGAAATAGTCCAGGGAGCAGAAACCAGAAACCTGGACTGTCTCCTCTACAAAACAGCATAGATCTTATTCTTAATGGGAGGAATACAGATTTACACCTAGAGCTGGTGTCTATAATACGCTAGAGGGGAAATACTAAGTTTCAGTACTAATTTGGAGACCAGTTATGTGTTTTGTGTGAAAGAGGCACTGGATAAAACCCTGGCTTTGAA
>VYZW01039537.1:416-20942 GCA_013401315.1 Balaeniceps rex | reverse complement strand
CTGTGTTCAGTTTTGGGCCCCTCACTACAAGAAGGACATTGAGGTGCTGGAGCGTGTCCAGAGAAGGGCAACAAAGCTGGTGAAGGGTCTGGAGAACAAGTCTTATGAGGAGCAGCTGAGGGAACTGGGATTGTTTAGCCTGGAGAAGAGGAGGCTGAGGGGAGACCTTATTGCTCTCTACAACTACCTGAGAGGAGGTTGTAGCGAGGTGGGTGTTGGTCTCCTCTCCCAAGCAGCAAGTGATAGGACGAGAGGAAATGGCCTCAAGTTGCACCAGGGGAGGTTTAGATTGGATATTAGGAAAAACTTCTTCACGGAGAGGGTTGTCAAGTATTGGAACAGGCTGCCCAGGGAAGTGGTGGAGTCCCCATCCCTGGAGGTATTTAAAAGACAGGTAGACGAGGTGCTTAGGGACATGGTTTAGTAGTGGACAGGTACGGTTGGACATGATGATCTTAAAGGTCTTTTCCAAGCAAATGATTCTATGATTCTATGATCTATCCTTTTCCTGGTGCCTGAGACATTGATGTAACATTAATCCTGAGCAGCTGCTTTATACAACAAAAGGAATTTGTTATGGAGAGCTATTATATTGCTCTACTATATATTAGTCGGCGAGCAATTAATTATTCCGAGCAATTAAATATTCCTTCTATTCATCGGCTGAGAGGGAGTTGGAATCATGTCATTCCTACTAATTGGCTGATGGCAGGGACGAGCAGAGGCCAACACAGCTGCCCTACAAGCTGTCCTATACAACCGAATCGGAGACATTGGCCTCAGCCTAAGCATAGCATGGCTAGCCTCAACCACAAACACCTGAGAAATTCAACAGACCATTTCCAGCGTCCAGACCCAAACACTCCCCCTACTAGGCCTCATCCTAGCTGCCACAGGAAAGTCCACCCAATTCGGCCTCCACCCATGACTACCAGCAGCCATAGAAGGTCCAACCCCAGTCTCCGCCCTACTCCACTCCAGCACCATAGTAGTAGCCGGAATTTTCCTACTAATCCGTATCCACCCCATGCTCGCCAACTAATATATAGTTGAGCAATATAATAACCCAATTGCCAATTAATAAGCAAATGCATAATCTAACAAAAACTTTACCAAATGCTCTGCAGAAAGTGCCAAATTATTTATCTGACTTAATTTCTCATGAAACATGGACAACTGAAGCTGCACAGCATGAAGCCTAACAAGGCTTCAAAAAGTGCAGGAGGAACCTAAATTGTGAGCTATACTGGATAAGGCTATTAATACATAATTATGACAGCTATAGAGGATAGCTGTATCCTACATATAACTCTATTTAGGAATTATTAGCTATTATTTAATCTTGGAAAGGTAAATTGAAATTCTGATTTTATTAGAAAGCATGTTCAGAAACTATGCTAAATACAGGAGTAGGACATCCAACTTAAAACTTTAGGGAAAGAATACAGCCACTAAAAGGCAACTGCTAGATGAAGCAATGTATCTTATTCAGCACAGAGTGATTACATTGGATGTATTAATCCTTATCATAAAAGGAAATGCAATATTACGTTTTACAAATAATGTCCTGAAAATGAGCTGCAAAACTTAAAGTTGTGGATTTAGAAGCTTCCAAACAGCATCTCAGCAGAAAAGGTTATCTATGAGGTGTTGTTTATGAAAGTCTCATATTGCAAAGATCAATAGTATTGCAACGGAAACATTCAAAAAACAGATTAAAAGATCCAAAACAGATTAATAAATGACTTAACTGAATCAAATAATGTATCAGACACATTACTGTCTGTCTTCTTAAAGGCCACTATTAAAGGCAGTGCATTAGAAACCAAACTCATGTGAATGCAGCAAATATAAAACAGTCTTTGAGGGTGTCCTGGTTTCAGCTGGGTTAGAGTTACTTTTCTTCCTAGTAGCTGGCATAGTGCTGTGTTTTGGATTTAGCATGAGAAGAATGCTGATAACACACTGATGTTTTAGTTGTTGCTAAGTAATGCTTAGACTAGTCAAGGACTTTCTTTTTCAGCTTCCCATGCTCTGCCAGGTGCACAGGGAACTGGGAGGGGGCACAGCCCAAGATAGTTGATCCAAATCGACCAAAGGGCTATTCCATACCATATGACGTCATGCTCAGTATATAAACCGAGGGGAGTTAGCCGGGGGGCAGCGATCGCTGCTCGGGGACTGGCTGGGTGTCGGTCGGCGGGTGGTGAGTGGTTGCATCACTTGTTTTCTTTTCCCTGGGTTTTGTTTGTCTCTCTCGTTCTCCTTTTCATTACAATTATTATTATTATTATTATCATTATTATTATTATTACTATTATTATTATTATTTTATTTCAATTATTAAACTGTTCTTATCTCAACCCGTGGGTTTTCTTACTCTTGCCCTTCCGATTCTCTCCCCCATCCCACCGGGGAGGGGGAGGGTGAGCGAGCGGCTGCGTGGTGCTTAGTTGCCGAGTGGGGCTAAACCACGACAGAGGGCTATGAGAAAGCAAACTGCAAAGGCGCAATGGCACACATCCATGGAACAGAATGGGAAAAATGTCTCAGAGGCACAACTGAACATTATCAAGGGCACCTTTTGGTTTCCCTTAAACAAAACTATCTCTGTTAATCATCAAGAAACAGGAATTTATTAGATCAAAAGAGTAAATGTCATAAAAAAGGATATTGATGAATGTTCTTTGGTGGAAAAAAATTGACACTCAGATGTTTAGTTCAGGAGTGCCTCACAAAATAAAATTGCAGCATGCTTTGCAAAACTATTGGTACATACTTACGTGTGCAGCTTGGATTGCTCTGTCTCTCCAATACACCTCAGCTTTGAAAAATATTTTTAAAGTCTAAACAAAAACTGATGTATGAAAGCTCATCTTCGTAGGAATATTGTGTTGTCACTCATGACTATTTAACATAGAAAAGCACTTTAGATGAGCCATTGATAATAGATGATTACTGAATTACATGCAGAGATTATCTGATATAGTTTGGGGAGAAAAAAAACTTTCAGAATGCAAAGTCAGATCCTGAGAAAGGGTTTGTATACCCTAAAATTCACTTTGCAGCTACACTAATTTGATTTAACAAAAGATATAACCAATACCTATAAATTTTGTCCTTAAAAAGGTAGTACCTTTTGAAAACAGTTGACTTCAAAATTTTGAAACATGTTGAAGTCCTTTTAATCTATGTATGCATTTTCTAATAATGCAAAATAATAATTAAATGTCAATTTGTCCTAACAATGCATTTGAATGCAAATGAACAATGTCTCTATTGAATGTAAGTATATACAGAATTAAACAAAGATCTCAGGTTAGATAGCTAATAGAAATATGAATACTGCATTCATCTTTTAATATGGAAAATTATCCATTCAATGCTTTACCTCTTTAATGAGCAATGTATGTTATTTTGCTAAGGTAAGTTATTTTCAGAGAAATAAAAGAAATAAAAAGGAATAGCCTCTGGAATAAGCATGTTCACGGTACTACTGAACATGCCCCAAAACCACAGATGATTTAGTCACCCGATCCCAGTCTTTTGCAAACAGTAATGCTGAGCTTAGTGCTGTCAAAATAGCAAACAGTGTGAAGATACAGCAATAACTTTAGTAAATAAATAGTTGAAACTTCAAAAAAATTGTTTTTCCTGTTAGACTCAAAGTTTCAGATTTCTGTCACTCCTAAAACTACTCACTATCTCTGTTGTCCCCTTAAGTAAATTATCAATCCACTGGTGTTATTATGCATGGTCCTCAATAACTCTGATGACAAACGTGAGTTACTGATGTACATATTCCTTCCAATGGTATATTTCCCATAGCCCTCTTACGATGTGCTTATGCTTTTTTCTTATTGAGCTTGATATTATTAGTCTATGTCTTTAAAAATGAGCAGAGAGAAAAATACTTAACTACTATCATCTTTGCACTTGATTGTGTTTAGCACTAGCAGATGAGATAGTCTTTCACCCTCTACACCTCATACACATTGTTCTGCCAAAAAAATCTCCAGTAATTTTTGTACTATATCCACTCATCACATCCTCAGGACAGGAGGAATCAGGGCAAGAAAGTTATAGTGTCAGCAAAAAACATTATCCATAAATCTCCAGCTCTTAGATAATTCATTGCTTAAGCTATGGATAGTATAGTCAAAGCAATCAAAAAATAGGAATCCTTAAGCAGCCTCTTCAAAGGCTTGTCACCTGACACTGGGACCACTTTAACGCTTGTTGCAATGTTGTTATTGTCAAATTACTACTTGTATTTTAAATACCAAATAGAAGTGTACCTGGTCAAATAACCCCATATCTAGTACAGGCAGCGAAACATAGACAATATTGAAGAGGGTGATAAATTGTGGACCGTAACAGTCTATAAGGATGACAGCTTATGCAAAAAAATAGTATCAACAAAAAAAACCAAAAAAATTTTATAGATTTCCATTGATAGTTTCTTGGAATAAGAGAAGGCAATATCCTCTAACAGAATATATGAATTTCCGTAACAGACACAGTAAAAGATATCTAATGATTTAGTGGGTTATCATTATATAGTACTGGTAACATAAAATAGAATAATTAGTACAAGTGAAATATTCAATAAGCATTTCTCTATACAAGAAAAAGGCTCTAAGTATATATGCAGTCTGAAAGTGACAGTGACAAAAGATTATTTACTAAGAGTGTTACCATCCCAGAGAGTTGTGTTACTTGTTAGCATTCAAGTATGTGATACAGCCACCCTCCATTCAATTCATTCTCTTACAATCATTGGGCAAAATGGCTACATCTTAAGCAATGAAGCAAGAAGGATACCTGGATCCACTAGAGAAAAACTGGCCACAACGGAATTAAGTGTAAAAGTAAGATCCTCAACAAGCAGCAGTTTTACCTTTTGCCCAGACCTTAAGAGCAATTTGAAGCTGCAACCATTTCCAAGCAATACAAATCACAAAATTCTCAGTGTATTCAGTGACCCCATTTAAGTAGTCATTCATGGAGGCCTCTCTCTCTCACTCCACTGGATATCGAGGGAGCCTTGTCTAGGACAATTATCTGTAAGTCGCCAAAATGGGTCCTAGCCTAGGCTGTGTGATATGAAACTGTCTGAATCAAAGGTGTAAAACTAACCCCACAAGTCCCCAAAGTTGATGTAGCAACATGTCTGCTGGCATCAAATACTCACAATATACTAACATAAGTTGCAGGTTGTCATGGATTCAAAGTCCAAAAATGTGTTAATATGCAACAGTTTCTCAAAGTTTGAGTTTGCATTTTGTAGGAATTCTGGAAACTTAGTAATAAATGAAAGCTGATAAAGGTCTGCTCACAAACCAAGCTGGAAAGTTTTGTGAATAATAATGCCTTAATTTTACAGGATGCTTGCTTCTTTATAGAGCCTGCAGTCAGGCAGATCAGACCAGAGCGAAGAATATTGCACTGCACTATTCTCGTATGCAAGTCATACAAGGAGATTTTATGCTTACTTTACAAGTTATTCTTACTATACTTAGTATTAAAGGAGAATTTATACTTATTATATAGGAGAATTTATACTATATACACCTAAACCAGGAACTAAAATAATCACATTTGAAATTAGATCAGGCAAAAAAAGCATAAGGAACATTCTATCAGTAAATGCCAGATAAAAGACACTACTGCACTATTAGCCTCAGTTGCCCCACCATCAGTATTTAGTATCACAAACCACACATGAGAACAGCTTTCAGATGTGTGTATCACCAGAAGATCACATCCCAGAAAATTTTCAGAGAATGTCACCTGGTATATACAGCCCACCTACCAAGGAATTTTGGTTGGGACAAAATGAAGCACATAATCAGAGACCAACAGTAATCAAAGTCTACTGTGCCAACAATGTGAAGCAGTGCAAAGTAGCAATTACCTGAGCATGACACATACATGCCAACCTCCTGAATACAAAAGCTTAAGTGCTAGATTTTTTTGTAATGATACTGAAGGATTTTTAGTATGCTGGCAGTTGATTATATGCTAAACATTTTCTTTAATTTCTATTTTACAGACTTCCATTTTCTGAATGAGCACGTAGGAAAATACCCATAGCACTTCTTCTAAAGTCTACATCTATATCCTTTAGCCTACAATCAAAGCCCTTTCATTTTCAACAAACACTGTGTCTTTTTTATATCACACTAAGTACAGCTCATTGATAAGAACATGAAAGATTAAGAAAAAGGCAGGTAATCAAAACAAGTATGAAAATCTCTTCAAATTTGAATCAAACCAAAACTCTGTAAAAAAGCCCTAACAACAAATCATATAGATACAAAATTTAAGTGTGGTGGTTGTTTTTTAACCCTTCTGAGAAGAAACAAACAAACAAAAAAACCCAAACAAAAACCTGTGTACTACATTTACTAAGGTGAGCCAAAACAGCAAAAACACTCATGTGAAGCATACTGGTTGTTCTAGTGTTCACTAAAAGCTTTGCAATACTGTGTAATTCTAGAAATTGTAATCAAATGTTTAATTGCTGCAATTATTGAAAAACATCCCCTTCTACAGACTTAGAAAGGTTATTTCCCAAGGCTCAGAACACTAACATATTTTCACAATTACTCATGCTTTCACACAATCCTTGATTCTCTCTTTTCTGGAACCATGCCAGTAGCATTAGGAGTGGTTTCCTCTTCTAAAATTACCTCTGTATTACTTTTCGAACATGCATTGCAGCTGCAGTTCAGAGTTTTCCCCAATTTCTCTATCTGGTTTCAGGAGTTACACGTGGACAGAAAAAACAGCTATGCTTCAAGGTATTCAGGGAAGACTTATTTCTTTTTTAATTCTTTCTCCCTGCTAGATCAACCCACCTACTCACTTCCTAATTACTTTTCAGTATCTCACAAGAAGGTATTCCAATCACCATTTGACTTATCAGACACTGAATAAGTAGACTAGGACTTTTCAGCTGGGAAAGAGATGAGCAAGTATAGAGGAAAGAAGTCTACAAAATCATGATGAATTCAGTGGCAAGGACTAAGGGGCATTAAATGAAAATAGCAAACAGCAGGTGCAACAGGGAAAGGAGTCTTAAGTTGTAGAACTTACTGCTGTATGTTGTAAATGTTCGAAGACAAAACCTTCAACACTTAAACAAACCATACCTTTGGTTCAGAAAGTCCTTCAGCTACACATTGTTGAAGCTAGGAAAGTAACATGAGAAAGTATCATTACATGTTTGTCCCAGTTTTATACTCTTCTATAATTGTTTGCTGTGGACACTTGAAAAGAGGCTTCTGACAAGACAAGAAGGTCATTGGTCTGACTAGTATGGCCATTTTTAAGGTCTAGTAAAAGCTTCTAAACAGAGGTGGAAGATTCTGAACAGCAAAGAATTTACAAGAGACAGATCAAAACCCCTGTTTGCTTAGAGTCTATTGAATCTAGCATACAAAAATTTAAAAAAAAATAGTTTTTTCTTAATCTATTAAATATTGGTTTAAAAAGATTTTTTTTTTCTTTTGGATATACAATGTCACTAAGTGAAGAAATTTGGAAACAGGGAGGTTAAGTCTTCATTCTCACAAAACATGTTCGAAATGCTCAGGAGACAAAATTTAGGACTCTGATTAAACATCTCCAAATATAGTCTCCCATAAAATGCTCAGTCCAACACATTAATAATTTTTAAAACATGATGTTTGGCTTGTAAGGACTCCACTCTTGGTCCCCTTCAATATTTCTTAAATCACCAACTTAATGTTTCCTGAAGAAAAATGCCCACTGAGCAAGCATTAGGGAAAAAAAAAAAAAAGAGGAAAGAAATCTAGGTTGTGTCTAAAAAAGCATGAAATTCTAAGACAGCTCTTTACCTTAGTATAATTGCTTACTGGACATCTTTTGTAGTGGATGTAGTTTAGTTAGGGGCACTCGTTTCGTTATGGGTTATCTACACACTCCTTACAACCACACAGACAAGCCCTGGGATTTACCATTAAAGCAGAACATATGGTTCTCTTTTCCTTCTAAATTTAAGGCAGAAGTGTATAACATACGAAAATGGTATGTCTTAAACTTGGAAAATGAAGGGGATCGTTAAGTGTAATAACTGCAGTCAAATACATTTGTGTTTTCAAAACAGAAAAAGAAATAACCATTATTTTATTTAACTTCCAAAACAATTGTACTCAAACATTTAGACTGCCCAACTCATTCTGACTTCTAGATTCCTAGAAGTACAAGTACTAAAATGTACAAATCACTGTTTTGTTCATTTATAAACTCAGAAAACAGAAACAAACCTGAGCAGAGAAGCCACAGAGGACAAACCAGAAATGCAGCAGTGTGAAAGCAAAGCTTTTGTAGAAGAAATAACACAAGAACTTGCATATTCTCAAACAAGAATGCCTGCCATGAATCTTACGAGAGCCTCTGAAGGTATTTGAACTGGGCAGTCACTGGCCAAGACTGCTTCCATTCCTCACTGGCCACTGATGCCAACTCCTATGTGTGCACCTGCAAGCAAAAAGAGGTGAAACTTACTTTTACTAAATAGCTGAAAAACAGATGTCAGCTTATTAAGCTATCACATAGACAGTTTTTCAGGCAATAGATATAGTTACTGTCAATGGAAAACATTGTCCTAGACTAAAAGAAATTTGAAATAAGAGCCAAAAGTGTTTATCAAAGAGGGAATGGTCTCACATCAACACTTGCTTTCATGACTCACTTATTCAGTCCCTCCCATCCCAGGAGCTTAAGAAGCTCCCTGTGCAAACTAATTTTTTTGTTATGATTATTTTTTATCTAATCCAGTTTGTGTTCTTTCTCCTTCCACATCCTCTTTAGTTCTTCCCCTTTCCATTGTTGCCTCTGTGTTTCTTCACACCAAAATAGACGAATGAATGCAACTTAGCTTTATACTAATTCTAACATTTTCCAGGCTTAGATGGCAACAGCAAAACTTAAAATAAAACTGTTACAGAACAATCCATTTTGTTAATATTTGGTGGAGTCCTGTTCTGCTATTTTTCCTGCTTCAACAGTATGCCATTGGAATTTCAGGTTCTGACAAATTTACAGGGCAAGGCTAGTAGGAGCAAGATGAAACAATGTAAGCTAGCAACTCCGGCCATTATTCATCATGAAGCCATCTTACATCATTTTATGACTGCCCATCAATTAATTAGAAAGTTATATATTTAGTGTACAGTCTTACATAGCTATTGTACTGTAAAAAGGAACTTCCAAGTATCCGATAGTAAAATAAACAGAGCAGTTACTAATATTAACTTAAGCATAAAGCATTTTCTATGCTTAATGTCTGATGTTCTGATCCTGCCACACTGCATTCTGAGTAGGAACATCAGTCAGTTAGGAAATTTTACAGGACATCAAAACATAATGTTTAATACAATAGAATTAATGTTTCAAGAAAGTAGAATACTGACTGAGATGCCTGCATGCAATTAAATAAGACCAAAATAAGGATATCCTCTACTGCATTCTGAGGCTCATGGTGCCTCTGAACAGTAATACAGTAGTTCTACCAGGTCCAGCATACAATAGTAACAGGTATCAGCCTCCCCTTTGAGAAATACAGCCAACTTGAACAAGTCCTTCAGTCATGTTCCATTACCTATGTTTAATGTAAACATTTGTAACTAACAGTAACCTTGCATTTTAGGAAAATAACCATTTGGAGGATATTGTGGAAGCTACAAATTCCCACGTATTTAAAAGGTGACCAAAGTTATAGGACAAAAAACCATCAAGAACTAATAAACACAAAGAAAACTGACATCTTCCTGAGAGAGAGTGGAGGAAGCTGCACAAGCAACTTTGAATGGTTGCCTTGTTCTTTTGCTCCTTCCTAGGCATCTGCTCTTGGTCACTGCTAAAGATAGGACCCTGGATTAAACAGATATTTGGTCTGACTCAGTTTAAGTTCACCCCATGCAAACTAATTTATTTCTTTATCATAGTTCCTTTCAGGTGCCAAATAATGGTTGATCTGAGTTGTTTTTATTTTTTCCATAAAAGGAAAAGAAATTCTTCAAATAAAAAAGCTCTAAGTAATGGGCCTGCTATAAATAGAAATTCATTAATAAACCATCATTTTTATTGACATTAAATCCTAAATTTCCCCTTACATTTGATCATGATGATGTCATTAGCTCCATCTCCTACTGCCTTCCTGTGTTTCCTAATCAGCTCTGAAACTCATGCTTTTTGTAAAGGAGTGACTCAACAACAAGTCAGTTTTACACATACAGTCAAGTTCCAAGAATTTGCTCCAAATTGGCCTCAACAGCAAGAGTCTGAAAATTTCTGGTAAGTCAGCTGGTTCCGTAACTATTATAAGATAACATGATGTTGGCCATTCCTTGCATTTAATGAGTAGGGCATCTTCTTTTGTAGCAAAGTGAAAAGAATTTTAAGCAACTGAAGCATTTAGCAGAAAGCCTCATTCCTATTCAGCATCATAAATCATCCTCTTACATGTATATAAACACATATATAGCATACATAATCTCAACACACACAATAAGATTATAAAACACATTTTCTTGCAAAAATATTTGCTTTCACTTTTACCTACTAAATGCTAAAAAGAAAACAACTCCATAAATTGGCTACTTGAGAAAAACATTCAGCTTTCCAGCTGACACTGGGAGGATTAGAGAGTAAACAAAAAGATTTACTCAATTGAACTATCAACGCAATAGGCATTTAGTACAAGAATGTGTGTTTCTCTGATTCAGTACTTGGAAGAACGTCCCGCTGTTAACTTTTGCAATTATCATTATGTAATGTTCAGCCATACCCTCAGACAGTTCTCTTTTGGATTTATACCTAATACTACAGCTAACCACACAGGGAATGTGGCCAGGAAAACAAATTCTGTAGCATCTGCATATATATCATAGGATTTAATTTTAATTATATCATAGGATTTAATTTTACGTTAAACATAACGTAAAGAGAAAATCTTTCTGAAACAAAAAAAAGTAGGAATCTCAGAGGTTTTGGAGTGCTCTAAGTAACAGGATATGGCAGCAAAATACGAGGAAAAATGCACAGCAACAAGGAAAGCTCAAGCAGACTCAAGAAGTCAGAACAGGTGGAGACTAGAACTGCTGTATTATATCTTCTAATGCAGCTACATTCTCATGAATGAAGCCTGAAGCTCTATTAAATTAGTAAATAAAAAACCTTTGATTTTTGTTCAAGAGTTCAAACCCCAAGTACATAAAAGGAACACAAGCTTGTTCTTATGACAGGAACCTGTTTTCCTAATCAAAGCAAATTGGTCTGGCATAAAATGCTGATATTTAGAAAATCCACTGGAGGTAACTTAATGACATTAATTTGATGTAGTAATGATTTTAAGATCAAGTTGTGCTCTTATGCAAAACAAGGAAAAAAATAGTTGTACTACATCTGCCTACTTGCATTTCAGTTAATTGGCATTGGTCCTGTGCTGCTACTCCCACACAAGCACTAAATAGCATCAATGATTTAATTAAGAATGGATAAGACTGTGTGAAACACTTTTGACTACAAGACCCTCTTTAGTAAAATTTATTTTTAAAAGCTGTACAGAATAGTAATTTTGTTTTTTCCAAACAGTCTAAAAACTTTTTTTAAGGTTGGAGCAGTCTGGAGGGAAAAAAAAACAACAAAACAGCCAACCAAACAAAAAAAACCACCTGGCTTTCCTGGAACAGAACACATATACAATTGAAGTGGGAATGAAAGGACAAAACATGATAAACCTACTTACCAGGCCATAAACATTAACTACCCACGACAGACTTGTCCCAAAATGAGCCCTGGTTTGACTTTTGCACTTTTTCCACAGACTAGCTGAGAATCATTAAGTTCTTCATTTTGTCTAAATAGGTATTCTTTTGCTTCCTTTAAAGGAAAAAAGAAAAAAAAAGAGGGTAAGAAAGGAACACGGCCACCTGACAATGACTTAGAGGTGTTACCAAAGAGTCTATCTACAGATGTGGCTCACCTTTAACTTTAAACTTATTTTTTATGTTAGTATTAGAACTATTTTTTGGCTGGAATCTCTTTATTGTTTTTGTTTTCTAAATGTTTTGTGTAAGTTTAAATTTGTGGCTGAGATAATGCCGTTCAGTAGAAATTTATTAAAACTGAATGTTAATCTCATTGCCAGGATGTTTGTTGTATGAATATACCATAATGCTCTATAAGTAGAAAAGGAATAGGAGAGGGAATATGAAAGGAGAAAAGTACAAGTTGAAATAAGGACAACAGAACAAGCACTGGGTTACATGAACTTACTTTACATCCTTCTGAACCTACTGGATTGCTTTTGCCCAGACAGAGGAAATTTTCTTTCTCTCAACAGCAAGGAAACACGTATTTGTAAGTTCTACAAAATCATGCTGATACAGCTGCAAGTTAAAGTGTTATTTAGAAGCTCTCCTTGGATGGGACACTATTACAGATGGAATATGCCTAGGGAGGTTGTGTTTTTTTTTTTTTATAAGTGTTTTCCAAATGTCTTATTCCTATGGCATAACACTTATTTAAGAATGTTTTGTCACAATACATGCTAGCTGACCTACTATATAGACAATTAGTTGGTAGAATATTGTAGCACTAGGGCACATCTAAGAGTATTCATATATCTCATGAAGGCAGATCTTTATTAAATTAAATTGATATCTGTTATTTTCCCTTTTTTCCCCTTTTAGTAACTGTTAGTATTGGAATAATTAATATGTTGTTACAGATATCTATTATTTAATTTTAGTTATTCTAGAAATTACTCAGCTTGCTTAAATTTTTATCATATAGACTTAAAGGAAACTAGTCTCAGCATATCCAAATTCTAAAAATGACCACAACACAACGTAGACCAGATCTTCACAGATCATGTCTTGATGCTTTATTCCAAAACTTTATGGATGTTTCTCAAAAGGCTGCTCAGTTACCGACTCAAAGAATAAGCTTGTACAAAAGTAGGCAGTATCAACCGCAATAGCAGCAGCAGTAGTGACAGTAGCAACGATAGTCAAGAAACCCTAAAGTAAACATTGGCGAGCAGAGGTGAGCTTTTTCTTTTCCCACCATATCCAGTTTGTGCAGGAAACTTAAACTTTTCATTGAAAAGCAGCTTTTAGCGTGTATTCGCAAGGCGCGGCGATGCCATACGGCGAACCGGCCGGCAGCCAGGCGCGTTACGCGCCGGAGCCCGGGAGGCGGCGCCCAGCCGCGGGGCGGCCGCTGCCCGCGAACGGGCGGCTCCGGCTCCGGCTCGGGCTCCCCGGTGGCTGGACCGGTGGCTGAAGGTAACAAGCGCGTGCCAGCTCGAAATCACGGCAAGGGTAGGGACCGTGTGCCGAGAGAAACAAAAACTGACCTCTGCGTACGAAGGCGAACGGTTAGGCACGCCTTGACACACGAGAGTGGCACGGAAGTTACTTGCTAAAGAAGGAAACTACTTTTACAAATTTTCCCATATTTCCACCATCTTGAATAAGAGAGAATATTGTAGTAAATGTTACTTTATATTAAGTAATTTCACATCCAAGGAAGATGCACATTTGCTAACAGCAAGTTTGAGATGGATCTTTCAGTGTGTAAAACAGGCTTTATGGCAACTTTAACACAGTGGAAATTACTACAGGATTACAAAGACATTATTAAAAGCTTCACAGTGAGTGAGATGGGTCTTACCAATTCCCTTCCCTGAGTCAGAAGTCTTTTGTCCACTCATTCACCAGAAAGTCTCTCCGTCCTCAATGATTTTAAACATTTTACGTTTCAGTAATATAAAAATTGCCTAAATTATTCCTCAGAAATAACTAGGATGAATTTTGGGTTTCTTACTTAATTCAGCTCTTAAATTTAGTGCAGATGAATCTTTCTTACTTGCTTTTTTTCCTTTTCATTTTTCTTTGAAAGTTGTTCATTCCAAAGGGGAATGAAGTGCTAATCAGGCTCACTTGTTTGTTTACAGATGGCTTCACAGAAATGGTGAAATTCAAGTGATGTAAAATACCTGATGGTAGCATTGACCACTAATCATTTCAAATTTTCCTATGTATCATTTTTTTAACTGCGTCTTGTTACTTGGTGAAATAATACACATCACTAGCATTCAGGTCTCTATGACATAGAGAAAGAGGCTGATAATACATATTGTACCCCCAAGAATTTATCTTACACTAACATATTTCCAAGAGAAAAAGAATTATTATACTTATTTTATACTGTTCCTATCTCATTCTGACAATATGTTCTGTTAAGTCCTAATCCTCCATGATTAGTATTCATGCTGGATTTTCCCCCTGTATTTTGCATCTGCTTGTCCAACGATTTCAAATAAATTATGAAACCTTAAAAAAAAATCAAATTGATTTAGCAAAACTGATTTTCACAGTCTAAACTATGCATTTTGATATAACATATGTTGTCAATACCACATGTACATTACAAGCAGAAATGAAAGTAACTCTTGCAAGTATATTTTCTATTTTTAGATGTATAGTGTATTAACTATAAAACCAAGACTGAAATGCCTATAATACTTAGTTCAGTTAAAAACCTTCAAAAATCACATGCTGATAGGAGATTGGTTATGCTCTGAGGGTTATAAGATCTGAAGAGTCTACTCTGAGTATACCTGAGCCATATAGCTCCAACGACAGGCTATTCAAAGGCACCTGAGTACTCTTCAGGAATCTATTATCGATATAACATCGTTAGCAGTACAAAGGTTCTTTGTGCTTGCATGGGTGGGCCGTTAAGAGGCTGCTGGACCGTTAGACATGGCAAAGCTGAATATTACAGTGTCTAGGAATCTTTGTTGTATGTGGCACTTGTCACTTTTCGGATGTCATCCTCTGCACTAATGAGAATGCTCACGCACCATCTCCAAAGAACAAATGAGCACACTGTCATCTTAAAACATTTCAAAACAGCTAGGAAGTGTCCTCAGCAGCCAACTGCAAGCGCACGCTATGTTTGACATGCAGACAGCATCTACTGTACACATGCTGCACGACCAATCTGTACAAGCAGATTAAGTCTACCTCCCTGCGCATACAATTAGACTGGCTAATAATACCCAGGGTCCACAGCACAACCAGACAGCTGCTATGGCAACCACAGAGGGTGACTTCAAGCTCTAGTCAAGGAAGAGCTACACTTTTCCCAAAATATTCTTTTCCTCAGAGCTAAGATGAACCCAAACAGACTGAAAAGGGATAGTCTTAATTATGCTGCCTGTCAGCATCCCATGCCCTTTCTGATGGTCAAGAGAAAGCCAGCTTACTGAAATGCAAAAATAAGAACCCCTTCTAAATCACTGTGGGATGGCAAATGGCAATAGATGCAGACACTGAAGCAGTTAATATGCAAGTACAATCACTGATCCAGTTATTCTGAAAACAGTATGCTCTATTTGCTTTTGTAGATATTTGTCATTTATTACTACAGTATCTCAGCACCATTTATATTAAGGGATTTATATTCACACTAACCTCCCAAAAAGCCTTAATCACTCCTTACATTTCTTTCTTCTTTTGCAGTAAGTGAAGTGCACCCCCGGAGATAAAAGCTTAATATATTAAAAAGCCACAATTCACTTGTGGAACTGTCCTATCCTTCAAAATTAATAATTTAAGCATCTTATAAACAAAGTTGTAGACACACAGTTAAAGATTGTATTCAGAAAGAGGTAGACCTCAAACTTGGTTTAGGCAATGACGAAGGCCAACAACTCTAGAAGCCGTCTTTGCACCATTAATATTATCCTTTTAGCGCAGTTTTTGTGCGTACTTCTAAGACAACTGGCAAATAACCAAACCCTGGGACCATATGGGCTTCAAGACACTTCAATACACGTGCAATTTTTTTCATATATTTAAAACAGTGGAAAAGGAAATTTTCTCTACAAAGTAAAATAAGACAAAACAAGTCTGCATCGTTCTAGTTAAACCGACAAAACTAACAGATAGAGTCTTACTGAAAGGAATTATTTTTTTTCCTCTAAAAGAAAGGAATTCATTTGGGATATTTGGTCTGGAAGGACAGAAAGTGTTGCTCTCCTATTTACTTACCAGAGTTCTTTATGTACTTCATCACTGTGTGACCAGTCATTATGAAAGTCTCCTTCATTGCACCTGTCAGCATATGATGGGAGTAACTGATATTCATAGCAGTTTGAGAGATATTAATGTCATTTTAACGTGATGGCAATTAAAGTGACTTCATTTCACAGGTAATTTATCCTGACAATATTTCATTATCATAACACGATAAATTGTTTGATAGAGTTACACCATTTTTTATACTTATTTTAGGACTAAAGATGCCCTTTCACCTGAAATACACAATTATTATTTGTAGTACAGCACTTAAAGTACACCATTGAAATTAGGCTCCTGTTATGATACCAACTGTCCCAATATATTTGCAAAAGCCTAAGGAATTTTCAGTCTTAATACATAAATCAGCAAAGTACAGAAATAGCATGAAAGGCATTGAGGGGAAAAATGAAAATCCAAGGAATAACTGAGATTAAAACTCAGGTACCCTTATTGTTCTGTTTGGGGACATCATAAGCTCCATTCTTTCTCACAGAACACTGTCTTGTCAGAGTGTTACTCAGAATCACAAAGTAAAATTCTGTGGAATCAGTCTTACAATAAATTGCATACTTCTCTAAGTTTAGAGTTTGTTATTAAGGATCAATATTCAATCTAGAATATGAGTTCCAAGAACTTTCATCATAAACCAGTGGCAACATAATATCCAGAGAATACAACACAAAATTTGTAGCAATATTCAAAATTACTAAATAAATGTACTGTCCCATTAATTCTCACCTTATAATATCATATATATTCTCTAAAGATATATTACAACCATACGCAAAGAACTGAACCTCCCGAAGCACAGATGAGTAGCCTCTGCAGGTATTATACATGCCCATCAGTAGAACCATTTACGCTGTTACCTTTCTCCAAAGATACCTACATAAAGCACAATATGGCCAGTATTCTGTATCAGCTCCTTCAGAGTTATGCTTTAATCAAACTATGCTACAATAATAGCAGTTACAATAATGATGAAAATATTTAGGGAAATACAATTTCTGTCCACTTGATGTGCATCATAACTGTTACATAGGAGAAATATTAACTTTGAAAACCAGGAAATTGGTACTAGGATATAAGCAAAAGAAGAGGAACTTCAATCTAGATATCATCATGAAGCCATCAAAAAAGTCTGATGCCCAAATTCATAAGGATTAGAACTGCAAGAAATTGTATTAAGTGTTTGGAAAATCCAGAACAATCTGCAATTAAAACACTTCCACATTACTGTTTCATGGCCAAGTGAATTATGTTTTCCTTGCAATAAGCCCCAAAATCATTTTGAGCTTTAGTTAACACCTAGGAAAACAAGGATATAATTGAGTAAATATTGGCTAGTACACACAGATACATATACTTTACTGCCAGATTACAAGACTTCCAAACCTATTAAGAAACAGATATGATGGTTTTCATCCTTCGTGTTGATATTCCAAAGACCTATGCCCATTACAACTGCACTGGGGAAAGTCTTAAGACTGACCACTGGACTCAGAAACCCACAGATAACTTATTTCTTGAATATTAATATAACTATGCATGTGATGGGATTCAAAACTTGTACTTTTACTGTACCCTTCTGCAAATGAGGCACTTTTATTAAACAATATACTGCATTATTCATAACTTCAGTGAGTAATATCTTTGAAGTGCAAAGATCATGAGCAGTTTCATTGTTAAAAGGCAAGAGTATGTCAGGAAATGTTTTTCACCTTAAACACATGTCAGCAAAACAAATTGTTGTATGCTTCACTACTAGCAACAATGTAGCTTGATCATTCCCGATATTGTCGTGTAAGATATTACAATGAAAACACAAAGAAGAACATTAAACATAAAAAATTAATGGATTACAAAGTAACAAAGTTTTGTAACTGAATAAATGAAATATTAAGGGAAAACCGTACTTGTTTGGAAAAAGAAATTGCAGGAGTGTAGGGGAGAGAGTGGAAAGAAAGGAGAGGGGAAGAGACACAGAAAGGGAAAGGAGAGAGACTGAGTGACTATAAAGACACAGGTGCAACCTGACAAAAAGAGGTTAAAGGAACAAGTCTTGCCAGCCATCATCATCTAATTCAGTGTGTGCATGCCATACAATACACTGTGGTTTCAGCCATACCACTGTGTTGTTCCCTTATCCAGATGGCATCTGTACCCTGGCCACGCACACAAACATACAGCCCCCTCTTAACCTTACAGAATAAGTAGGGAAACTCAAGGTTTTAGCATCTAAGGAACTGTAAAAAAAGATCAGATGCTTATGATTCCAGCTTTGCTTTCATATAAAACATGGTGGCCTTCTGGAAAAGATTTAAAGAAAGCTCTATTACAGAGAGGAAAACAATAGTTATGTTTGTAACCCATATTAAGTATATGTTATGATGATTTAGCAATGTCACAGACATATTTTAAAAATCATGGAATGGTTTGTATTAAGCATGGACACTTACAGAGAACATGAATTCTNCACATTAGGGGAGCTCCCTGAAAACAAGCAAAGAGAGCATACTTTTTTAAAATAACATGAAACTGAAAAATTTGTATTCATAGACTCACACAGATTTCACGGTAGGAATTCTAAGATATGGATTACTTGCACAACATAAATATTCTAAGTGTTTTAAATATTAGCATAAAACCTCAGAACCCATATTAAAGTAGATTTAGTTTTCTAATCAGCTCTGGAAACACAAAATACTTAGAACATTTGGCTAACTTTACAGCAAGAAAACATTTTAGTCCTGATTCAGGAAGCCCTCCTGCATTTAAGCATATGTTTACACTAAGAAGAATATTCAAAACACTTAATTTTATGCTTCTAATTTAAATTGATTACGTTGTCTATTTAAGGGGGTTTCTGAATTAATATCTCAAATAGAAGCACTTACACCAAGACAGCTGGATGCCAAAGACATAAGTACTCCATTGGATGGATGAAGCTGTTCAAATACAACAGTATCTGACCCTTTACAATAAAGCTTTATCTGATCATCTGGATTTCTAACTGAAAAAGAAGAGACAAGAATTTAAACAGAAAGTGTTATCATTTTTGTTGGGGTTTTCATGTGTTTTTTTTCAAAGGGTTATTTGATCTCCCAGGTCTAATTACAATTTTATTGTACATACCAATAAAAAAATAGCCATTATACAGAAATAGTCCAAATGTATTTTTAAAAGGAACAGAAGATATCATTATGAAAAACAACATTATTTCAGTATGAGAAAGGATGTGTAACGTGGAGTGAAACTTCCAGTCCACTTACAGATCCAGTTTTCTCAGTCCATCTTATTTGTTTCCAAGTTTCATAAAAAGTATACAGTCTCACAAAGGTATTAATATTTCAGGTTATAATTTTGCAAGTTGCAAATCATAGTTAATCTTTGCATGACCCTGGGCCTTTTTAAATCTCGGGTCCAAGAACCTAACTTTAGCTTAAGCATCCTTCACTTTAAAATCAAATAAGGAAGCTCAGACCATCCTAGTTTCTCTACAAACCTAGCTGTCAAGTCTTGTTTATTTCCTTCCTTGGGTATTTCCTCACTACTTTTCCTATATTCCTCTTTCTGTTCGCTTCTTTCCTGTTGACAGAGATTAGACAGTTTTTCTTGAATCGCAGTCATTTTTTTCTTTAGAATAGTCTTTTGCTCTGAAGCTCAAAATTAGAGGGAGAAAACAAGAGCAAAAGCTCTAGAAAGACAAACTGAAGTGGCAAGTGAATAAAAATCTTTATATATTTATGAATACGTATTAAACAGATACTGTTCTTACACTTATTTCTCCATAATAGATTAATAAAATGGAACGGATTTTTTAAAAAAACACATGCTTATCTATATAAATTTTTAATAAAAAGTTGGAACGTTACCTATAACAACTTTTTTCAAAATACTTTCTAAAAATCAATGTTAATTAAAGTTCAAAAGAGAACCACTTAATTATTGGTGTAGTCTTTACTTCATCCTAATTAAGAGGCATAGCAGCAGCAGCAATGAAACTGCTCCTTCCACAAATGTTGTTACTATACAGGGGTTTTTTATTTTTAATTATAACAATTTGGATTAATAAAGGAACTAAAATGGCCCACCTGAATTTTGTCAGTATATATAGCAGCTTATAAAAGACTACTTCCAGCTGACTTAGATGACGCAAAACCAAACCAGAATATCCGATCTTTTTCGAGTAGAAACACAAAGCAAACTGAGCACTTCGCAGATAAGCATCACCATAGTATATGGCACTTATATCTGTAGGTTTTGTCTTGATAATCATGCTTTCCACATACTTTTTTTAATAATGGAGTAAAACAATGATTACATAAGTTATCTGAAATAGTAATGTTCATACTGTGTGCTGTGAGACTAGCACGCAACATCACTGTCAAGAGCAAAA
>VYZW01039535.1:53484-82384 GCA_013401315.1 Balaeniceps rex | reverse complement strand
AATGTTGTTTGAGGATTTCAACTTGCTGTTATCACTGCGTTACACAAAAGCAGCAGACACAAAGGTAGGCCCTGCCTTTTTGGAATACTAAACAAGCAGATTCCTCTTCCCTCTTGCTGACATTCCAAGCAAATGGGAACTGAAATGCCAAAAGATGCAGAAGCCCCAACACCCATCTTCTCACTTGCCTCCTGCAATTGCCACACAAGTTCTAGCCACGTGCAGCTTATACCTCCACACCGTTCCCCGGCCTCAATGCCAAGAGCAAAAATATTACAGTCCAGTCTCAAACAAGTCACCCCTTAGAGCAGTCAAAGGCCTTAAAAAAACCCCAAAAACCACCAAGCAACGAAACAACCCAATAAAGACAGTGTAATGACCGAGACACAGAGACATCGAAACATCCCAAAGCCTCTTGGGACAGCCGCTCTCCACCTACAGGACACAAGTCAGACAGCTGATGAATGATTATTTTGCACTAACTCTGATCGCTGGTATGTCACCTCCCTAATGCTACCTTCTTCCTTGTCATCCACATGGACTTCCAGATGTTCTGCCTACACTGAGGGGAAAGGAGACAGAAATACGATGACAGAAAAGACTGATGAAGAGCATGAAATTTTATTTTACACAAAGAGGATCTTCCTGTAAGTTTACAATAAGTAGGCCAAATTTTAATTTAAGGAGATATCCAAAATAACTAAACCCTATTAATCAAAAGCAAGCAAACACCAAGCTCTTTCAAGATCAATTGTTCTACTTGGCTAGAAAGATCATGCATTTTCAGCAGAGCTTCCTAAACATCTTAAATGTACTTCACTTATATCCATCAACAAAGTAAGCCACTGCATTCTCTACCAGTACACCCTAGAAGCTCTTGCTCTTCCAGAAGCTGGACAGGAGTTCAGAAGAAAGCTGCAACCATAACTCATAAATCTGACTCATCTTTTTGCTGGCTTGTAAGCGATAAGCATAGATAAGCACTGTGCTCCTGTCCAAACCAGGAAACACATTCGGAGAAAAGGTGGAAGTAGGAAATTATCCAACTCTGAATGAAACCTAGTATGTTTTAGCCAACTACCACCCAACTATATACCTCTCGTTTATCAGAAGGCTCAGAGAAGCTAGCCAAAGACCAACCACAAGCTCCTCTAACTAATTTGGCAAGTATGCTAGAGCACGCAGGGACTGGATTCATACCAAGATACAGAGCAAACCGCTCCAGCAGCAGTATTGAATGATCTCATCCCATCACCAGACATTCCTGTCATCCTCATTTGATATTGTCAGCCATGACATACAGCTGACTTACCTGACAGAGGTGGCAGGAATCCAGGGTGATGTGCTTAAATGCTGTGAAGTTTCTTCTACAGCAATATATTCATCCAAGTGCTGCTGGAAAGCATTTCATCACTCGACTCTCTACTTGCAGAATTTTACAAAGATTAAACCTCTCTGACCGATTTACCTAAGTGACTGCATCTCTGTGATGAAGCACACCAGACAAAATGGGCTCAAGTGGTAAAAATAGCATAGCTGCCTATCTATCCATCACCACATGTGACTACATCACTATCGTTCAAGATGCAATTTGATGACACCTGCTGATGAAGAACCTACACAAGACAGTGTCAATGCTGGCAATCAGAGAAAAATATTTTGAAGAGTTTGCAGTTGATGAGCGGTCAAAGGATATAACCTGTTATATAGCAGTTCAGTTTGACTTACAATTTAACAACCCTCTGGTTTCTTTGCCTATTCCGTATTCCCCAAAATGTTGTCTGTGACCAACACTTTACACTGTCTCCCAAACGGACGCTTCAGAACCCTGGTGCCTTGTTGTTTGATCTCTAAGTTGATTTCCTGTACAAATTTGAAGTTCAAGTCTTGAACTTGCGCTCTTACAGCAGATCTGGTATACTGCATTTGTGGTACACAGTACACACACGGATACGTCTCCATGTCCCTTAACACAGGTCTGGGAAAAAGGCAGGAGTAAGCTGCTGCCACCAGAACAATTAATAAAGCCAGTTCCTAGCAGCCCTCTTTCCTGAGGTCATCTCAGGGTGACAAAGAACTCTGGATCAGGTGACTTATTTTCCTTGGTGTCCTCTTGTTTTAGAATTTTCTTTCAGCCACTCTCATCACATCATATGATGGATGAAAATAGGTACTGTGAAAGGGGAAAAAAAACAAAGCGTCCCACAAAGATGAGAGTCAAAAGAAGGTTGCTGCTTTACCAGAAAGGTTACCTTTGCCCTTACTCTACTTGCCCAGTATCCCAAGTTGTCTCAGAAGTCTGAGCTACAAAATGATCTGCGCTGTCCCCATACCTCTAACATAACTCTCCATAACCTCCAGAGGCCGTAGGCTGAACATGCCTGGCACAGTGGAAAGACCACTGATAAGGTGATCAAACAGTCAAGAAAATAAAGTTATCAAAGTTAAATCAAATCCAGTTTCAGTTGTTTCACTCCAAGAACTGACTTTACATGCTTGCTCTTCAACCGTTTTTATGCACAGCCCATTGAAACAAAGACAGCTGAAACCTGTTAAGTAGTTTGCATACTGTAAGTTAGACATCTAAATTCTCTTTCATAACATCATAAAAACATAACTTCATAGAACAATAGAACCATAATGAAATTCACTTATGAGAACAAATACAATTAAACACTTTCACACGCTTGAGTTACCCATATTGTTTATAGCTCCTAATATGCTGATATCAATATTCTTATTTTATATCTTTCCGAGTGAACATGCTTCAACATTACAGCACATGTAACCTCTCCTATTCTTTTTAATACCATTTCTAGCATTTATTATAACTTGCACATATCTCTGTAGTAATTATGAAACTGAGGCTATTAAAAGAGGAAGTTTATTAATTTCCAGGGAAATTCTGTTTACTGCCCTGATTACAGATAGATTACTCTTGACGGTTCAATATAGAAAAAAAAGTTTTAAAGCTAGAATGCTTCCAATGAATTAGTTGGAAAATAATGTCAAAATAACTGATATATTCACAGAACGTGGCCCTTTTTCCCCTCAAGATAATATACTATGTTATACAAAAGAAAATACCTTTAAAGCCAGTCTCTCAGACATCAATTAGTTTTTAAACAACACAGAAGCAGGATTTCTAGTATAATAAATTTTTGATACATTTTTACCAACGTACTACAGAGGTTCCACAACCACAAACTCTTTCAAGTCTAGAGTTTATTTTACATATATATTTTGCACCACATTACTTCACTTGAAAACTTTTGGTAACAGTTTGTACGTGCATGGATGTTTTCAGATGTTTCTGAACATGTTCATTTAATTAAACAGATGTTAATCGGGACTCCTACCTCTATTCAGAAGCTAAAAAGCAGCGCTCTCTCTTAATAAGATGCACAGCAAATCATGTATTACCCAAGCATTACATAACTCCATTGAAAGACAAATTTTCAGTTTCACAAATAAAAGTCCATTATTGAAAGGAAATTGATATATTTAAATAATTTGAACTATCAATGCCAGTTGTTCTGAACTCCTGACTGTCTTAGCCACAGCATAGAAAACAGTTTTAATTTCAAGGCATTGGGGGGTGGTGGGGTGGTGTTGCTTTTCTTTTGGTTTGAAGGAAATAAGTGACTATCTTCACTAGAGTATGGGAAAGAACAAGCAGTGATCACACTGTTCAGGTTTAAATTATTTGGGTGAGAAATTAATCAAAAAACCTTACAATAACAACAATAAAAATCTACCCAAGGATCCCAAATGTTAATCCAGAGCTCGAAACACGGCCTCTCCCAGAGGCATGCTACCCTTCTTGTGTGAGAGAAGCTCCAAGGTTCAGGGTCTTTCACTTCCCTGTAGAAGCCTCATTCTCCTGCTGATGGGTGAAAACCTCCTTTTCATTCCTGCGCACCGAGTCCTTCACTGGTGTACCCGCGCCTATGGCTACGCTACTCACGCACCTCCCAAATATTAAGCAGAGTCATGACACCCCAACAGCCAAAGGCGGCATTAACCTCGTGTTACAAATAGGAAAACAGGGTGACGTGACCAAAGCCAGAGTCCCGAGCAGAGAGCGAGCCCCTTCCCTCCTGCAGCCCAGCCCTGCACCTCAAGACCACCGGACCGCGTTAATCCCCGCAGCTCAAAGCCGGCAGCTGCAGCTCGGGGTGGGGAAGCATTTAGAAAGCCCGGCGCTGCCCTGTCCCTTCCCCAGGGGGCAGCTCCGGGGCCTCCATAAGCGGAGGGCGCCTGCGCCTTTTGTGCCCCCAGGGAAGCGCCCGGCGCCTGCCCCGGGAGGCTCAGCCCCGGCCCCACGGCGGGGCACAGCCGGGGGCTGCTCGCCCCCCTCGCCCCCGCCCGGGGCCTGCTCTCCGCCGCGCACCGACCCTCCCTCCCCGCGGGCCGAGCCACCCCCCGTCCGCGGGGAGAGGCAGGGCCTATGCCCCAGCGCCGACCCGGCCCCGGATGCACCCGCCTGCGGGAGGGCGACCCGCACCGGGGAGGGCCCGCTCCCCCNGGCACCGCGCGGCCCCGCTGGGCCTGGCCTCGGCAGGCGGGGGCCGGGGCCTGCGGGGCCGCCGCGGCTCGGAGGTCGTCGGGCAGTTCAGGAGACGCGTTTGAGCCGGGAACAAAGGGGCCGCGGCTTATCTGGCCCCGGCAGCCGCTCCCCGCCCCGAGGAGCTGAGGCTGCGTCCGCCAGCCCGTCCTGCCGCAGCTCAGCCCCTGCTTCCCGCAGCCTCTCTGCTCCCAGACGTGGCTCTCCTCCAGGAGCCTCAAGCACAGCTGGCAGCGACCCACCTACATTATGGACAAAGTAGGTCTAGGGAAGCCTGCAGCTGCCCTGTGCAATATTCTTCCCGGTAACCGAGTCAAGGCGCTGGTTGACCTTTTAGCTGGATGACCCGCATCCAACTTCCTCCTGGACAAACCTAGTTATTTTACTTTGTTACACTAAACCTTGTCAAAACAAGACTTCACCAAATTAAGCTTCCTATGAGCTATGATCAAATAATCAGCATCAAATACAACAAAGTTAACAAATCCCTGACTGCAACATATAAATACTGAACAGGAGCCTGAATGAGGCTAGATCATTGTGGCCATATAAAAGCTGTATCAACAGGAATTTGTTTAGGAAAAAAGGTAAAGGGCAGCTGTTGTTACAGTGTGTTTCAACCGCTTTCAAAGTTCTTCACCCCACAGCGTCATTGGAATTGTTTTACAGAGGACACCGCTCAAACAGAAATGAAAGAATTTGACCTCAGTCAGGCTAGAAACTGGCACGGCTGAAGTCGGGGATTCCCCAGATCCTCCTACTCCCTATCTCCTTACCACACAAAACTCTGCTCAGCCCGAGGTCGGGTAGCCTGGAGGTAAATGCAAAAACCATTGGCTCTGGAAGTTTGGCTTGAGCTTTTGCTGAATTTATAGCATTAGTTCTCGGGAGGGGAGGGGGGTAGAAATGCAGAAGAGCAGAAGGACCTGAGAAGGTATGAAGGAAGTGACTGAACAAGTTACAAGAGTGAGTAACAAGACAGGTCAGACAGAAAAATAAGCACATCATTCATTGTTTCAAATTCCTACCACCATCACCTTATTAGACAAAAAAAAAAAAAAAGCAGCTTCCAGGCACCGTATGTATTTCATTTCAGCTTTTTGAAGGGGAAAAAATTGTCTGAATACATTTAAATTTCTAAGGACAGCTCTGTGGATGGACAGACTACTGTCACTCAGGTCCCACACTGAGACAGAGAGCTAGAACGTTCCATCATCAGACAAGCGGTGGCAGAACAGCCAAGAGCAGCCACGGTGCGTTCACAGCAGTTACGCAGCTGCAGTAATCCATGAAACTCTGACAGGTGCACAATTACTACAGAAGCTTAGCAAAGCTTATCTCCTCCTTAGTTGGAAGTATGTTGTGAAACATGCTTCACACGTTTGACGTGCCAAACCCTTTAATGAAATACCATAAAAAGCTTATTATGATACTTCCTCAACAAAAATGAGCGTGAATTTTATTTTTAATATTAAATCAGGAAAGTGTAAACCAGTTCCAAAACCTAGTGCTTTATTACAGGTATTTTTAATACATTTTAGCAGTGTTAAGATACAGTTAATAAAAAAATTAACCTTTTCTATAGAGAATTTAAGTTTAATAAAAATACCATAACATAGTTAACTGAAACTGGTCACAAAATTTAATGTTGGATTTTTTTTTTAAATCCTGTTTTAATACAACTCTATTGGTGCAGATTTCAACAAGCTGTTAACAAAATATCAAAATCCTTAAGTGTTTTAAGCAAAAAAAAGTGAACCTCTTTCAAGTAACAATTAAAGCTCTTCCTTCTCGATAGTGTTCCTCACTGCTCTATCCTTTCCAGATTCTTTTTTTCTCTCTAGCTTTTTCTTAAACCGTTGCTCAAAGTATTTTTCTTCTGTAACCCTTTCTCTCTCCTGCTCTTCCTCAGTCTGCTTTATGTTCATTTCCTTTTCAGGACCCTAGTATCAAGATTTCATTTTTATGCACCAATAGGTTCTTGATCAGATTAGACAGGGGATTTTTAAAATGCAGTAATAAAGAACCAAAACAGACACAAGAATTTCATGTTACCTTCGTTTCTCCCCATGTTTCATCTCCAAAGTCTTCTGCATAAACCTCATCATCTGTTATCAAGAAGTTGTCAAAAATTGTGCCAGCTCTCACCTTTGAAGGAATAAGGGGAAAAAAAAACAAGGATGCCTCTCTGTTTTCTGAAGAGTTTTCATCTAATTTTTTTTAACGATACATTTGTATCGTATATTCAATATAGAGTAATCATGTTAAGAACCCCGTAGATTTTTGCAGAATTTGAGGAAGAATTCTCTCTTTTTGGACAACTGTTTTCAAGAATCTAAAGAACTTGTTTTAACTTTAGGCATTTCACTACTCTTTAAGAAGTTTTAAGTCTCACCACTGGCTAGTCAAGAAACCCGAGAGAGAGGACAATCTCAGAGGCACCCCAGAGGGCCGTTTTCTCCTCATTAATCTTTGGGTAAGTCAGGAGTAACTGAGCTGCCTGAAGCCTCAGTTACGCACCTCAAGTCAGATAGAATAAGTCTACTTTACAATACTTACACAAATTAGTTTAGGACCCTCACTTACCTGTGGATGATTTTGATCCACACAGTAACTACAACAGAAGATCAGTGCGTCTTACAGATTTTTCAATTTTGTACATATATTTAAATAAAAGCAAGTTAAAGGCATAGGTCCCTAAGATCCCAAAGCAACAGATAATATTTATATGCAAAGGGTAAACAGGCTGCTATATACTCAGCGAGAGAAAAGTTCTTTATTTTCCAGTAAAGGCATCTCACCTGCCAGATGTCTAGTCCAATGACGCTAATATTTTCATAGCTGTAGATACTGAAGTCTGGCGAGTAATTTGGATTGTCAATCTGTGGATGAGGCCAAACTCCTCTATAATTTGGATTATCAATCTGCCTTGGTTTCCATTCCCCCTAGGATAAACCACATGTTCTGAACACAGTCAGGCAAAGAAAAGTTGCTTAAAGTGCTATCCATAGCTAGGATTACGAAATTATTTATACCCTGTATAGAGGATTCTTGACCATAGGATAATGCCATTCTCCACTCACAGTGTCATCCCAATCTTCAGGTTTCTCAGCACTAGTGTCCATGATGTGTTCAGGTTCATCCCAATCCTTTAAAAAGAGGAAGATTAAGAAAGCAGAACTAGTGCATAGTTCAACGATATCAAATGTGTATTCAGCAAGAATGAAAAACCACAGTAATGCAGAATAAGGAGAGCCAGTTACCTCAGGCTTGATGTCATTTGGATCATCAACTTGGATTCGATCATCCCAGTCAATGGGTTTCCTCACTGTTGGATCATTAATTTTCCTCGGTGGCAAAAAATCGAAATCATCTTCCAAGTTGCCGGATGCAACCATTTCGTTATCAATTTTTACTTTGTAAGTCTGATCTGGCCTTATAATCAGAGTATATAGATGTGTATATCCATCAACCTGGGTTTTAAAGAAAGCAAGTAATATTTTTTAAGAACCTTAAACATGTCTCTTAGGAACTGCCTCACACCGGAATTATAATACTACTGGATTTTTCATAAGCAGCAGTAAGAAAAAAATAATTCCCAAAGTCTCCTGGGGGGGAAAATAAAATTAATGACATATTTCACATATATTTTCCAGTCCTCCCATCTGGGTCTCTGAACAAAACTCAATGGTTGCAAGAAAACACAGTCTGTATCTGATTGGCAAGAGGAAGTGTCACAAGATTGAAAATAGTATCAGATAAAGTAATGATTTTAGTTAATATCAAATACAAGTTACGTATATCCCAAACAGCTACAGCAAAGGCATATAAAAAGGCTTACTACACAGGTTAAAAGCAAAAATACTGAAAATATAGCCAGGATCTTACATTTGTATCACAAGGAAGCACTCTCTCACTAGGAACTGTGGAATTAAAGTTACACTTAAGAAACACAAAGACATACATTTCTTAATAACATACAGCACCCCTGCAACCTCATTCCATCCTGTATCAGTATCAGGTATTACAAATGCAATCATTAAATTGCAAACATATCATGAACTAAGAAATATCTGAAGTCCCAAAATTAATATGACTTAAGATATGATGAAAAGTAGAATTTCTCAGAGGCGTTACATGTTTGGAATAGTTGCTTGGGGTTGGTTGTGGTTCATTCCCCCCCCTTGCTAATATCCCTGTAACTTGTTTATTTTAAAGTTTATGTATTTTTTTTAAATGTGTATTTACCTTGCATCTGATCAGTTTCTTGATTGGATGGGGTTTATTCTTGTAATTTAAAATAACATGGACTTTCTTTGTCTCAGATCCACAAATATCTGGCCCTACAAAGAGATTATATGCTTTGTAGCCTTAACTTCTTTGCAGAAAAATATAGATTGTTTACCTTTTCCTTCTAATACTGCTAGACATCTCTCCCATTCCACGTATTTCTGTTACAGAACTAAACTCAGAAAACATGCATTCAGGCAAAATAAAAATTATCTATGGCACAAGCTGAATAAATATATAATTATATTAGATACATAATGACAAATTTGACTTTGACATATAAATTTACAAATTCCACTAAGTCACTGGAAACTACATACAAGTATAAAAGGGCAGACAATGGCGTACAGTATGTTGTTTCAGTTAAAGGTCTTAGAAAAAATAAATCCTGCAGAACAACTACTTTTATTCTAAGCTCACTCTAATCATTTTCAGTTATGTCCTTCAAATCAGCTCAGACTGTTTACATAAATATGTATTTTGTTAATACATATTTAGAGATTTCTCAAGCATGGAAGAGCTAACTCCTTACAATCACAACATCCTTATTTTTTTAAGACAGCCTTCCTTTATGTTTTTTCTACTATTTCCACAACCAACTTGGAAGAGATGCACAACAGCAGTGACAGTATTTTAGTAACGAAGAAATAGCTATAAACTCACCAAACATGATGTAATAATGTGAATCTCCACTTAGGTTCTTCTGATCCAAGTTTGAGGAAAAAATCTTAACATATCCCCCACCGCAATCTATCTTCTGCTCGTGTTTCACAGTATACTGAATGACCAGAGTCTTCCCTTTGTTACTAAATGGTTTAAATCGTGAGGAGATAGCATAAAATTTAGAATTTTCACTAGTTTGTAGACCTGTAAAATATTAGTAGAATATTCAAACTTACATTTTTCTCCATTTGCAAAGAAAAAATACCTCTATTGCCATGCACGGCAAATCCCCACCTATTGAGATGGTTCCCACAGTGTATTTTTAATTAAACCCACATACCTTTATCTCGCACTGGGTCTCCATAAAACTTCCCAGCAGTGAGTTTAAACTTCCCCAGGTCTGGCTTGCTCTCAGAATTCATCCACCTCTCCTGCCAGCTGGCTGTCCCGCAAGGCCAGCACCAACACAAGAGCGGGGTCGTTAAGCAGGGTACAGTGAGCAGGGCTCCCTCCCCACCAGCTCGCACACTCGCAGCCCTTACTGCCAGCCGCCCCGCCGCCCCCCACACCCCTCTGCCCTCGCCCAACCTCCGTCCAGAAACTGCTCCTGGAAATACACCGTGGCCCGGGCAGAGCCCCGCGCGGCCCCGAGGAGCAGGGCCAGCCTCAGCGCGACGGCGGCCGGGGCTCTCCCACCGCGCCCTCTCGGCCCAGCCGCCGCCATGGCCACCACGGCGGCCACCACGGCGGCCACCACCCTCACACGAAGAGGGACTCGCGCCCTCGCACCTCCGCCCAACACCGTCCCTCAGCCTCGCGCCCTCGGGGCCTCGCCCTTTCCATGGCGGGCCCTGATTGGCTGCGCTTTCCTAACTTATTATGAAACGGAATCGGATTGGCTTAGCGCTCCCGAGGGAGGAGCATGAGGCCACGTGCCCGCGCGGCGAAACGCATGCTGGGGCTAGTAGTCGGCGCTCTCAGTATGCTTTCTTGCGATTGGCTGGTTACGCCCGGGTTCTGCGCGGGGCCAATGAGGGGACGGGATGTTGGGGAGTCGCCGTCTCCGGGATACGGCCCGGCGCCGACCGCTCTAGCCCCGGCCTAGAGGAGCCGCCGCCGCCTCAGGGCACCCCGTCCCGGATGGCCGCGATCGCGAGGGCGCAGAGGGCGCCCGCGGGCGGAGGGCAGGTGAGGCGCCAGGTCTCGTCCCGGCCGCCGCGCTGCCTCAGCGCCAGCCGCACTCGGCCTGTACCTGGGCAGCCGCGGGCCCCGGGCCAGTGTGGGGAGGGCCCACACCGGAGAGTGGGAGGAGGTAGCCCGGCACAGGCTGGGACGAGGGCAGGGCCGTGAGGACCGGGAGTGTCTGCCCAGTGCGGGGAGTTGGGAGCTGAACCGGGCCGCTGGCTAGGCCTCTGAGGGCTTCTTTGCATCCTCTTCTCGGCAGGGACACAGCGATGCTCCCGGCAGGAGAGCCATCGCAGCCGGGCGCAGCGTTCTTCCTCGCTCTTGTAGTGACCTGTCTGTGGTTGACACAGAGTTGGAGAAAACTGGAAGAGATCCGTTCTGCCGCAGCAGATTCCTAAACGTGCGCAATGAAAACATACGTGGAAGCCAGTGGTGCCAGACATCGGGAAGCGCTGTGCAGACAGTGAGCAGACACGTAGCAAAGAGCGCTCCAGGTTGCGCTTCCCACACGCGGTCGAGCTCAGCTCTGAGGAAAGTGGCACAACTAGAAAGCAAAATCATGAATCGAAAAAAGCAGATGGAATTGCAAAACACTGACTTGGGCCAGAAGCCTTTGGATGAAGAGTCTTTCTCGTCTGCTTCCAGTCATGAACGCAGTGCGAGGGGCAAGAAATACCTGAAGAATTATGCTACTGCCAGTGGAAAGACGACCCTCAGTAATGCCTGCTCTAAGGAAGAGGAATGCATCCAAAGCCCTAAAAAGAATGTTATGGTTAAACGGCAGCTTGGTTTGGATAGTGATGAAGAGGAAATGAGAGAACTGATGGAGAGCTCTTTGGAGTTTTCCAGTGGAAATGAGAATTGGAGGGTTGTTGCAAGTGATTCTAAATGGGGTAGAAAGGTAAATACAGACTTCACTGAATTATGTATTTTTATTTACACTTTTATGAAATTGTTTCAATCAATAGATCACTTTTTATTTAGATAACACCAGAAACTAAATTTTCATTTTGCATTTGTGGCTTGCTCATGATATGATTTAACTTCAGTTCACATTTTAAAATTACTGGGTTTTACCCATTATAATTTGTTTTCCTTTTTTAGTGATCAACACATAATAAATGAGTAACACATAAATCTCTTTTTCATGTTCTTCAAAAGAGTAAGACTCCAGTTTCGTCAGGAATGCCTCCTCCATCTCATAAGGAAATTTCACCAACAGAGGTATCTAAACCATCTGCTTTTCATAGCAAAGACTCAGAGAAAAATGTTTTTGGTAGAGGTAATTCACCAACACCTTCACCAACCAGCAGAAACCTGTCAGTACGACATAATATGAGATCTCAATCACTGTCTTCTTCCATGAAAGACAATACTGTGAAGATTACTCTGCCTAGAACAGGCAACACCAAGCAAAGCCAAATATCGCTTGAAAGTGACAGAAGTGAAATAAAATCATTAGATGAATTGTTTTCAAAAGCAGCTAATACAGAAGATTCAACCAGTAGCAGCTCAAATGGTAAGTGTTCTAAAACATTGTCTCAGTAGACCTGGCATGAGTTGTACTAAGAATCTACTGCTGAATTTACTAATAAACATGGGCAAATACTCACTTTGAAAGGATTCAGTAGTGTGATTTTACATAAACCAAGGCTTATCAAAGGAATTATGTTGATCTGTTTCTTTTTTCTAGTGTAATATATTTGTAATTTTCTTGGCTTTCGATTTAATGGGTTCAGTTTAATGCTTCTTCCCTGGGTGACACTTAATTGTGATGTCAAAATGATTACAACATTTAGAACAGTTTTCATACATCAGTGGGACAATGTACTAATCTGAGTGAGAACAAGTGTAAATGAGGGGCATCAAGAATCTCGAACTTGGGTTAGCAGATCCACGGACAGGCAAAGGAGGAAACTTCAGCAAGAACTGCTGCTAAGTTAAAGGTTTAGAGTGATTGACTGCTATTACTTTTTAGTATTACACTTTAAACTACGAATGTGGTGCTGATTTATTTTTCCCCACTTTTCTTGCTTAAGGGAAAGCGTACTGTAGTTTTCATGCAAATTCTCATGACGATTTGTCATTCGATTGCAGACTTCAGACTGAATATCCTGAGCCTGGATGATTTGGCACCAAATATCACCAGTGAGGCAGCAGAATTAAAGCAGAAAGTAAGTAGAAATTCCCTAGTAGCACATATTTCCATTCTGCCTTTGTTTGGTGGAGGATGGATATTCTAAAATAAATACTTCTAGTCTACTCATAGGTGATCTGAGGTGGGCATGTCTCACTAGCTGTAAGGGTTAGATCTGGATTTTACAGTCTACTAAAACCTGACCGAATTCTTTTTTTTAGTGTCTGCATTTCCTTACTAAATGTAACAGCACTGCACAGTTTGCAAGGTAACACAGAAGAGGAACATTTTTATTTCCTAATAAAGCAGTAGCTAACTCTCAGTGATACGCAGCAGAACAGATGAAGAATAATGGAGGCATATTCTAGGTCGTATGTTGTTTATTCTCCTAACATACAGCCGTTTTGTTTTACAGGGGACAGATGTTCAAATTACTCAAGAATCGAACAGAAATCCAAAAGAAGATACATTCCTGGTGGACAAGGACCAAGCTTCTCTTAAAATGGCAAGTGCAGCAACCGGTGTGAATGATGCTTCTGAAGGGGATATTGAAAAAACTGTGACTGAAGCTGAAATCTCTGAGCATTTAAGTGGAGTTTCTGCAGATTTCCCTAGACACAAACAGGATTATCTTGATCACGATGAGAGAACTGTTAATTCAGAATATTCTGAAGACTTTGAAAGATCTGTGTCTACAACAGACAAGGAATCTGTATCAAAAATGTCAGAGGAACATTCTGAGAGCTGCACGTATTCTGGAAAACGCCCATCTTCAGCATCGTCACCTTTCTTTACCAGAGAGCGGTGTGACCAGGTACACAGAGTGACTGTCAAAGAAACTGCGGTTCAGACAGTGGATCCTCTATTCACCTATTGCTGGTTAAAGAGTAAGTTCACGAGGTATTGCCCTATTCAGGCAATCTTTACATTTTTATATTTTATATGCTAGCCTAGTCAGCCTTGATGGAGTTCTTAAGTTTCAGTACTAGCTTCCCCTAGCTGACACTAAATGAAAAACTTTCTAAAGCCCAACACTTTAATCTGCTATATGTAGAAAAGATTGGGATTAGACAACAGAATAAGACCTTGGAACTGTTTTTTACTTTAAAAAAAACCCAAAAAGCAACAGGAACTCTGGATGGATGAGCTAGTGTTAGCAACAGAGCTTGCAATAGCCTGAGTAATATTTTCAAACGGAATTCAACATTTTTATTGTATCTTTACTATTACTAGAGTGATCACCCATCGTAGAGTTCTTTTTTGCATTGTATTTATTTCTTGGGAAAGCGCTGTGGCCCCATTTACAAAAGACAGATGTGACCTTTAAGTGTTTCTGAGGGGTAGCTCCTTTCCCACCTCTCTTTACTTAGAGGAAAAAGTGGTAAGCACCACTTCTTGCCACACTCAAGGAGGAGAAAATAGAAAGTCGGCTGTGCTTGAAGACAGTAGTTGCCTTCAAGTACACAAGCCTTTATTTTCGCTCTGTCTAGGGTTAGAAAAGATGCCTTCTGCAATGGCATGTGTTGTGAACCTAAGAGTAAAGAAACTGTGGAGGTCATAGAACTATTTTAGCATTTTTTTTGGCTGACAAAATTCCCAGTTAGGCTCTACAGCGGTTCTACAGCAACTCATGTCCCAAGAGACCACTGAGGATGAACTGAGTTCTAGCACTAAACCCCTCCACCCTCCAAACCCAGTAACTCTAATTTTATCCTGTACGCAGCAAACACCTCTGCAGCACTTGACCCACCTGTAGGAAACAGCTACATTGATCCAATACCTATTGCCAGTCACGTCATCAGCACGGATGCAGTAGAAGGTACTGAAAAACATGTTTCTTACTATTCTGTTTTACCATATTTCACTCATCTACCCCCTGCTTGAATTGTTTAGCCCTTTCTGTCTGTCTGTAACGTATCACTAAAGTAGATACTCTCTATTTCTCGCAGCCTTGACAGCGTACAGCCCGTCAGTTCTTGTTTTAAACGCCATGCTGAAACAGCACTTGACGTTGACTCAGCAGTTTGTAGAGAACATTCACCACCTTCACTTCTCCCTTGTGGAGTCATTAGAGAATGAGAAGTTCCACTACCATACCCTGGAAGAGGCTAAAGAGGTATTTATGATAGACTAGACAGCGGCCTAGATAGAGTAAGTGTATATTCCTTTCCAAATACTTCTAGTATTTGCAGCGAACAGATTTTCTTTGCGTTTTATTCATTAATCAGCTGAAGTTTGTGTTATCATTGAATAAATTACTTCATAGCAGAAGAATACTATAATGCTTGTGCCCCTATTAGTAACCAGTCAGGAGTTTATACAGTAAAAAAAGACTGCAGTCTTGCTGGAGGCTGTGGTTTTGAAAGAATAAACTTTTAGCTGTCCTCAAATGAGCAAGGATCTTCCTAATGCTGCAACAGAAGTATCCGTTTCTGTTGCTAGTGTAGGAAAGTGCAGGTATCTTGACATGAAGATTATTAAATTCTAGAAAGTCTTTATCTACATCATAAGGAAACTTGTGTATTAACTTTCTTTTGCAGTACATCAAGAATCACAAATCCCCACCTCTAACAATTGAGCAAGCATGTGAAGAAATTCGGAAAGCACAGGAGGAAAAACTGCTTTGACTCTTTGAATTTTAGGTAAAACTTACATTTACAGATCTCAAGCTGGAGCAAGAAACCCTTCCAAATAGCCCAGATAAATTACGAACTATGTACTGGAAGGATTTGTACTAACTGCTCTGTATCTTATTATACATGATTTATTTTCCCATATCTGAATCTTTTACTAATGTACATGATACAGGGATAGGCAGGAACCTTCAGCCAGACTGTGTCAGTGTTCAGCAAAAAAGAAACCAAGAAACCACTTCTCTCTAAAGGGAGCGTGGTAAGTCATCACAGTATGCATGTTTACCATGTAGATCGTGTGATCTGTGATCATGGTAGAAGTGAAAGCCTGTACTACAGCACCCGAGGAATATGATCGCAGTAGAAGAAAACCATATCCTGACTTTAGTGCCATATTTAAACTGTGTTTATATATAGTTAGCCTTGTCAGATCACTACAAAAGCAAACACACACCAAGTTAAAATAAATGCAATACAAGGAAGGCTTATAGCCAATGTACTGGAGTCCATTTACTCTGAAGTATGAGCCACCATATTATTTTTATTAAAAAAAAAGTGTTTATTAGAGGGCAAAACAATAAAATTCACAAGTTGATAACATACAGGTGTTGTATGCTGATTCACAGACAGTTACAGTTCCACAACTACAGTAGATCTAGAACAAACTGATATTTCACCATATTAACTGAATGGGTTTAAGAGGGTTTCTGCTATACAAACAAATGACTCTGGAAGAGGTTACCACCACGCAGACCTCTGGAGTGGAAGTGCAGTGTCAGGGCCTAACATCTTTCGCTGGTGGTCTCTGGAAACAATTACAAAAGGGTTTTTTTTCTCATTTAGATTAAAGGAAGTTTCCGAGAACGTTTCATTGTTAGAAACTTGCAGAGCAGAGAAAATGGATTCTCTTCTATTCAACTAATTAGCTTTTATTAAAGGGTATATACAAAAATATAAAAAGCTTAAAGAATGTCTTCCATTACAAAGCATTGAACATCCCTTAGAGCGCTTGAAAAGCTAGAACAGTTAACCCTCGTGTTCTGACCAGAGTTGTGACTGCAGCAGCTGGTGTGTAGGGGTGTTAAGTTGTGTGGTAGGTTCTAACAAGCTTGCACAGTGCTCATAGGTCACCTGTACTGGAACTAGATGCTTCATTCCCCATTTAGACATTAGGATACACTGCTCAGCATCAGTCTGACTTGATCCCAAGGCAGCACCCCTCCACTTCAAATAGAATTAACCTTTTGAGAGAAATAAACATACATTATGGAACTAGAGAACATATAACCACATCAGATAACGTCTGTATTCCACAGGAAAGAGCGAATCACAATCCTGCACCAGGGATAGCTTGACGGGGGTTTAATTTGAGTATAAAATGGGTAACTAATTAAAAAATTTTGCAAAATAAATGGAAATTCTTAAACTTGCTAGACATGTCATGGTTACGACTGGCCTTTTTTAAACACTAAACGACAAGTGTTGAAGTACATGTCATAGCTTTCCATTTTTCACCATAGTTTTAAAAGTAATTCATTTGTCACTTCCTCCAGACTTTAATCCGGATTTATACAAGTTTAATGTTTTGTAGAAGATGCAAGACATCTTTCTTCAGAGAGTCTTATTCGGGTGGTGGAGGGTCTTGCGTTTCACGCTTCACTGAAACAATAGGGAAAAGAGTTCTTACACATTCTGCAGTTACCTAAGCTGTCTGAAATGTTTCATGGAATGTGGGCTCTATTAATAAGGAATTTTTCCTTCTGGGCTTCATTTGAACCCATTTTATTACACAAATCTACTGCAGCCAGAGGCAGAAGTGACTTCATTTAGCATGCCAATTTTTTTCCTTTTGGTCATGGGCAAGTGTAGTTGTTCTACGTAACACAGACTCTCTGCAAAAATCCATCATTTGGGTAATTGTCTTCATCTCTTAAGAAGCACCTCCACTTTTTCTGAACCCTTCCTCCACTACAGTGAATTTATTGCCAGTTCTGGCTTTGGCAGAACACAGCGCTAACTGTAGGTAACTTGGAGTTGGGCAGGGCCAAACAGTAAGCGTGGTCTAGCTTCATTCCAACCACCACGACCTTCCTGCTCTGGCAACCAACCCTCCTGTGGCACGGCTCCCTCCACTACCTTTCGGATTGTTCCTATTTTTTGAAGGGTAACATTCAGAGATGCAGGCTCTTGGTATTGCAGCCAGGAAGTGGCTTACACAGGACAGGCTAATTAATTAATGGTTCAGAAGTCAGAATACAACACAACTCCTAAAAAGGAAAAGATGCTGGTTAATCAGAGGATACGTCTACTTACCTGTTTTTTTATTGTATCCATTACAAGAAAAAGAGTTAAGAGTTACTAGTCTTTTGATTTGGGTTTACGGTCTACAGTACATAGGACAAAATTGCTATCAGGTCTGCACAGTTTTTAAAATTTCTTAGAAACATTCACTTACATTCATCTCTGGCCTTCATGCGTGCGATAAACGAGTAGCTTTTATTTCTTCTGTAGTTTTCGTAAGGGTCATCTAATGCAACTCCCACTCCTTTGTATTGATCCCATTTGTCTCGGATGTCCCCTCCTTTAATTGGATCCTGAATTCCTTGTTCCTTGGCTCCCAATCCACCCGATCCACTCCATCCTGCAGAAAGGACACAACGTTGCAATCCTGCAACTATTTTTTTATTACTAGAATTCTGAAGACAGACAAACACAGACGTTTTGGAAACAATCGAAGAAAGCATCAATTCAATATAGCACGATGATAACAGACAGCCTGAAACAACACATGAACTGTCCCATTTATTTCAAAAGCATCAATATGCAGAGATTCTGGGAGCTGACAAACATCAGCACTATCCCTGAAAACTTTTAAGAGGGCAAGGGGAAAGACAGTGCAAGCCCAATCTGTCCAGTCAAGCCTGCTGATCTGCGCCGCAGGGAGATGGAATACCTCGGGGAGGTAAGTTCTGTTTGATGCCAAACTCACCTCCCTGTCTTCCATATCCTTCCCAGAAACGCAGCTACCACCACTGCTCTGTGTTCTACGTACTTATATCCCTGAACATCCTTACGCTAACCTCAGAATACCAAGGGGCAATTACTTATGAACACGGACTAATTAATTGTATCCAAGAGTTTGGTGCCTGATTTTGTTTCCTGGCTTGCGTAAAACTCCAGAACAGCATCTTACCCATTTTCACTAGCATTTGATGGCCTTTATTTTCTTCTCCAAGTCTTGATTCTGGTATAGGAGGCCCAGAACTGGAGCCCAAACCAGCAGAAGAACTAGGGGAAAAGAACAAATTAAGAACAAGCGATCCTGTTCTGACACAAAGCAAGGTCATTTACATTTTGTTAAATGTTAACATCCAATATAATCCCACCCACTCTACTAAGCTATTCTTTTATAAAGCTATTTGATTATGGGGTTACAAAGGTGCCAGAAACACCCTAACTGCTTCTCAGCACAAGGGAAATCAAACACTACAGTCTTCCCAACACTGAGAGTACTCTGAAGACTCCTCCTGCTTCCTAGGAAGGCAATACAAGGCCTTCATAGTTGCAGAGTGTTTTGTTATAACAAGAAGCCACCACAACGGAGTCATGTTCTCTCTATAAGCACATATAGCATATAAATCGTTTCTAAATCTGCTTTCCATCTTCTTTTCTACTATTTGTTGAAATGCTTATTACACCCAGCTTATAAGAAAAGCACCCTTGTTGGGTCTTTTCCAAACAACCCAGGTAAAAAGAGAAATGAACGAACAAACGCTTACGGAGGAGTGGGGCTGCGAGACCGGGACCGGCGCCGCCTTCCTGGCGAGTACGATTTCGATCTTGATCGCGACCGCGATCGTGAGCGGCTATGAGAAGAGCGGGACCTGCTCCGGCTTCTGGAAAGGGAAAGCACACGAGATCAGACCTGCAATTCACCAGGGCAACATCCAGGGTTCCTCACTCACCCCGGAGGGTTGGGTTCTTTTCCACACCCCCCAGTTCCCAAGATTCAGCCCACTGCACTCTACCTGGACTGAGAGCGTGAATAGGATCGTGATCGAGAGCAAGAGCGAGATCGTGACCTCGAATAGGAGCCAGATGATTTTGAAGATCGTGAATTGGACCGGGAGGATGAGCGACCTCGGCTTTTAGACCGACTGCGAGACCGAGAAGGCCCACTGCGCACATAAAAGCAGAGAAACCCCAGTGAAACTCCTGGGAGAAGCATGAGAAACACAAATACACTTCTGATCAAATTCAAATTACACACAAGCACTGTATTTCTGCAGACAATCCAGTGAAAATTTGAGTGTGGCAAAAACTATTCTCTGCAGATTAGACAGAAATTCCAGAAAGCTGAAACTCAGTTATTCCATCAGCATGTTGCTGAACAGACTTTCCCTCTGCGTTTAGCCCAAGGTATTCCTAGCACCTTCCAAATGAACAGCATGCATCAGGAGGCAGCAGACAGGATCTCTCACCTATTTCTCTTCTCCTGACCCTTCCTCCGCCTCGCTCTCATTTTAGCTCTGAAGAATTCGTACAGTCCATTCTGCTCCCAGCCTTCACTGCAATAAATCAACCACACAAAGAACCGACATCTGTAAAATTCTACTTTGATCAACAGACATGTTCAGGATTTCCGCTAGATTTTGTAGGGAACAAAGAGCCTGGGCAAAAAGGTCTCACAAATCTCAGCGTAAGATCAAACAGCATGTGCAGTTTAAAATACAACAAGAGCACTCATTTCAGCATTAGAAGAACCAAGACACAGGCGAAGGAAGAGAGAGGCACTTCGTGGTTTGAGACAGCTTCTTAGGGCATTTTCCTTACCATATTGTTAGCTATACCTACTCTTACCTGTTTCTAGGCCTGTCATGAGATGGTGGACTATAAAATGCCTCAACCGCAGCCAGTAGTCTCTCACTGGGGGGCATTGGGGGTGGAAGACGTATATCTTTAGGATCTAAAGGTTTATACTCATGATCTTCAAGCTGCCGGAAACAAAACAAATTACATTCGTGTCATGTGTCATGGGGTGGCTACCTGAAGAGATAAATACAGATTTAACTGTGTAGGGACCTCACATTTCACCATTGGATAAAAAAATGGTCCAGAAATAAGGATTCTGCAGACGACCCAATGCTTCCTTGTGCTATCACTACCATTTTGAGTTCTACAAGAAAAGCCAGCACTACATGTTGCAGCATTAACTGGATCACCAGGCAGATAAAATGCAGATCTCACCTATTCACCTTTGTGATAACAGTGGCTGGATGGAAGCCTGGCAAAAGCTGGTGTATGCCGAGAGTAACACAAAGTTAGAGATGGAAGAGACCTATTTGTTCATCTCAAACACAGAATGCATAAATGTATGTATCCTCGAAGACGCTGACACAGATACATTTCCCGTTCTCTATCATTCTTTGTTTGTGTCACATTAGTGTTGCACAACATCTTTGTAAGAAAGAACTCTGAATATCAAAAACTAGTACACAGTGGCCACATCAGACCTGCAAGGTCCCTCTGGCCATCTGAAAATCACTGGGGATTTCTATTTTCTAAAAACAGGGGTAAGATTTTCAAGAGTAAATTAGTCTTTCATATATATATGAGCTCAACCAGCTTTCACTGGCACACACCACTTGAAAATGTTACCATTTTCACTACCTTCTCCCCCCACTCCTGCCCTTGTATACCCTAGAACAGCTTTGGCTAATGGTTGCTGGATGGAAGGACTTGAAATTATAAGTGTCCATGTTAAACTGTCCCTAATTTTGACCAGGGCATTTTGATCTTTTAATCCTACTCGTCAGGGCCCATTGCAAGCACTTACTTTTACAAGTGGAGCCATCAGTCCAGCAGGAAGATCAAAGTACGGAACATTTGGCACCAGACTAGGATCATCATGGTTCATGTGAGGGGGGCCTTGTCGCCGCATGTGAGGAGGCTGCCCGTTAAATCCATGCGGGGGAGGCCCAAAATCAGGGTGCTGCGGCCCTCCCCAGGGAGGATGCTCGCTGATTCCAGGATGAGGCAATCTGTGACCAGGATGATGATGAGGAGGTCCAATTTCTGCAGAGTGGGAGGGTTAAAACGTTTTATTTAGCTACAGAGAAAGGAAAGCAATCAGAGATGTACTTCAATTAGTGCAATTATCCTAAAGAACAGTCTTGGCACCCAGAGCCTTGCAGATCCAGAAAAGCAACAGAAGTGAAGAACTAGAGGCTGGCTACAGGTCCACACTCATGACTATCTTGCAGTGCCTCTCCCTCCCTGGCCATAGCAACCGCCCTCAAGACAACAGGATACTTTAACCCTAAGCCACTGCTTGCTTTGGGACATACTGTGGTCAAAAAGTACCACAAGAAAGATACGCTCAGGAACAAAAGGTTTCAGATGCAGCAGGGCAGCTACTAGTGGGATCTATTTCTAAAGCCTAAATACACAATCATGGCTTAGCACGGACCTGTAATTAGTTCTGTCTCTATGCCAAATCATCATATATAAAGAAATAATAAATATGGCAGGAATTAACTCACATGAGTAGGTGACAAGAAAATACTTTGTTTAAAGAGGCGTTTCAAGAAGAGGTAGAGATAATATCCTGTTAAAATAGAGAAGTGAATGACATCCATCCAATCACTGATGGACGAACCATTTGCCATGAACGCCAGGATACCCTGCTGAACTCATTGCACTATATAGAGAAAAATGCAAGACTGAAAATCAACATCATCTGCAGCAGGACCAACAGTTTTTCCAGGAAAAGCCGTTATAGCCACTGCCCAATCTTCAGCTGGTACTATTTGACACATCTTCATCAGAACTTGAACACAGTCTACATTGTCATTGCTTCACCACTTTCCTAATTTTAGCCATCTGTTTTAGTAGATCCCCTCCTCCAACAACTTTACATGAAACAACAGATGTTTTGGATCACCACTACCATCCAAAACAGAGCATCTTTTCTGAGCTTAAACCTTAATTCCCCCAGGACAAGAAAGGCTGTTCTCCCTACTCACTACCACAACTCTTAAAAAAACCCAAACAACAAACCCAAAGAAAAAGGAAAGGTGGAGGGGGTGGGGGGGAAGGAACAATCTCTACTGGAGAAGTTAATCACAATCGTAACTACAAAAGCTCTAATTCGTTGGTTTTCACTGTTTTTTGGACTTGGGGAATTGACAATCTTTTAAGCTTGAAATAGCAACTCCTACATAGCAACATAATTGCTCTTCTAAGTGGCTTGTCATACAGAACCACTTTACGCTGATAAGGATCATTCCAGAATAATCATAACTTCTGCATGTGAAATAGAAACTACATCGGGGCAGAACCATACCAGACTTCATGAGGGAGCCTGCAGCCAAATCTGAGCCGCAAAGGCCAGGCAAGCAGCGCACTGACTACGCTCTCAGAGATCCCCATGTTCCGGCAAGAGAGCAAGCCAAACAAGAAAGGAGAAGTGGAGGTAAAGATCATTTCACCAGACACTACCACGCCACACAACATTAAGGCAGATAATTAGAGAGCTTTCCAGTAAAAATAAAGAGAAGAAAAGAAGGGCATGGGTGAATGCATGCACAAGAACAAATGCTTCCAGCCTGGCTTCCTCCAACTTCCTCCATCTATGGAGGGCACAGCTGAAGAGCCCTCATCTATGGCCTGATATGCAGGAGATCGAGTTTGCAAGCAAATGCTGTTTCTCACCTTTGCACTTACTATTTTTAAAGTGAAATAGTCACGAGAGGGGTGCCTGTAGAGATGCTGACTTGAGTTTGGATTACAATTTCTGGTTATCTGCATCCGTTAGGGAAGGAAGACTCAAAAAGCAAGGAAGCATCCAACTCTGCATGTATTTCCTACAATGTTGTAGCATTAACTTCCCAAACCCCCAAACTCAACATTGCTCAGGAAAACCACAACAGTCCACCAGAATAAGCTGTCACCCCAAAGCACTAAATAATTTTGTAATGGCAATCAGCATCGCAACGTAAGAAAACCTGGCCTGGTACACACTTTACCTTGAGGAAAATCCCCCTGGGGGTAATCAAAACGATGAGGATAAGGAGGCCTTTCAAAGGGATGGCGAGGTGGAAAATCATCCTGCATGAAGCGAGGTGGAAAGCGGTTGAAATTATGCGGATGCGGGGGCTGGTTGAATTGGGGATGTTGCTGATGTGGAGGAAATGGGCCTCTGAAGTGAGGTGGCCGCTGCATTCGAAATGGAGGTTCCCTTTGACCCCCACCCCATGGAGGTTGTTCATGCTGGTTGTTCCATGGTGCTTCAAACTGGTTGTTCCAAGAAGGATCGGGCTGGTTGTTCCAAGGTGTCTCGCGCTGGTTGTTCCAGCCTTGATCTCTCTGTTCATTCCACATTCCTTCATGGTTGTTATTCCAGGGAGGACAATGAGGTGGTCCCTAGTGGTGAAGAAAAGAAGCCTGGTCATTAGGCTACAAAAATAAAGAACACAATAAAAACAATCTACCTTTTTAAAGTAAATATAGCCTGTAGGCAACACGCCCAAGTGAAAGAACTTTCTGAATGCAAGGTCTGAACAACTGCAGCTTCAGAGAAAAGACCAAACTGTTCCTGAACCAAACAGCTCTCTACTCAAGACAGTACTTCCTGTTCTGCTTGTTCATAAGGAAAGTGTGATGGTTGAGAAACTGAAACGCAATTTATACTTTGCCTTTTAACTGGGCTCAGAATGAGAAAGCCTGGAATTTGAATCTGGATTTATAACTTTCACAGCTTTTCACCCTGCGTCCACAATCCAAGATGGTCATTCTGAACCTCCACCTCCCTCTACATCTTGTTTCGGAACTGTGTTTCTTACCTGCTGTTGACCCCATGGTGCAACAGGGTGAGGTTGGTCAAACCATGGTGGTTTATTTGGAGGAATCTGATCATGAGATCCAGGGCCGCGTGGTCCACCAGAGGCAGGATCTTGCACTCCAGTCCCTGTTGTGTCATACTCTGTAGAACCAGCTAGAGGCAGCTGAGACTTACCATCATCTGAAACAAATTGGAGACCATTACAAGCATCCAGGTCACATGTAGTTAATAAAACACCAGCACACCTACAACAGGCTCCATCTGAATTTTGTTGGATGTGTAAACATTCTGCAGAAATCGATGACTGGGAGAGAGGCTTTCTGATCCATTTAACATTCATCTCTTTGGTTCTTTCTATATTCCAGCATCAGACCATGCCAGCTGCAAGCCTCCAAACAGTTTCAGGCTTTTGCCTGAACCAAACCAGTATAGCACAGTACCTCACTACTAAAAAAGGAGGAAAAAAAAAAAAAATCCCACAGTGCTGCCACCCACTGATTTCTGCACAGGTCCCCAGAACAGGTTAGTACCTGCTTGTGTAACTGGAGCAGACGGTGGAGCTGAGGCTGGTGCTGCTGTGGGGGGCTGAGGTGGGGGTGTTGATTTCACCTCGTTCTCTAGTGGTGGTATTTGTATTTGTTGCTGCTGCTGCTGTGTTAAACTGTTTACAAACTCTTCATGTTGAGTTTTCAGGTTCTGTATCTGCTGTTGGAAGGCTACTTGTACAGGCTGTACTACAGTTGCATATTCAGTGATCAAATTTGCCTGATAAAATGAGATAAATTAAGAAGAACAAGTTAACGCCGTACTAAAACCGTTATCCTATCTGCTCATTCGGAATCTCCTATATTGCTCTCCACGCCCTCCCAAGAAATGCATGAGAATGCAGGATAACCTGCTGGCAGAAGAACCTAGTCACACTATGACGCTCTGTGAAGATTTCCAAAATATTCTCTGCAGGCTAGAATCCGTTGTCTATACAAATGCCTAGCTTTCAAATACAGCTAAAATCAACAGCATTCATTATTAACGCTAAAAATTAATAGTTCCTGCTGCCACAACAATTTTTATCCTTAGTGTATCCAATTTAAAGCTACGGTTTCTTTAGTTTTCTTTTTACCAAACATTCGTTTCCATAAAAAGACAACGCACTGCCAAATATGTAGTAGTTACAAATGCAAATAGACCTTCCAGGATCGTATCAACAGACAGATTATTGAATGTTTGAAATAACAAGGTTATGTTTTACATTATTTTTGTAATCCCTTGTAAATGACTTTGGGGGAGGGTGTTAATATTTACCTTTCAAAAAAGAAAAACATTTCCTAAATTTGTTTCCAAAATATTTAAATAAATAAGAAAACTATTACTTTTCTTTTGTGGCTAACCTGGTACTGGCCAAGTCCAAGAGCCGGGCTCTGTAACTGCTGAATAATTGACTCATCGAAGTACCCATTTTTCTCCCATAGTTGAAGAAGCTGCATAAATTCAAGAGTGAAATGTTTTTAGAAATTATGAACAATAAAAGAAAAATTGAGGCACAGCATTTTTATGTCTCTAGCTTTGTCAAAAGACCTAGGATTTCGGCACTTGTCTTTGAACCACCGAAGATTCAGATGCATTCATCATTACGATAACTTTTAAATAAAGCTTAGGTACTTTTAAGTTCTAGTTTAAACATGAATTAAGGCACATCCTGTAATAGGCTTTGTGAAGACAATCACACTAGAAAAATCTCAGTGGTCCTCTTCCATCCTCATATTTATGAATTTGCCTAGCACTAACCTAACAAAGCAAAGCACAGTTAAACCAAAACCAGATACTTACTCTGGCAATTTTCTGTTGCTTATCCTCCTCCACTGCCAGAAAACTGGTACAATAAATAGGCACAACCACCTTCTGTAAAGCAGCCAGAAGATCTCGTGCTTGCTTCCGCTGGCTTCGAAAAAGGAACGAGAAGAGAAGAGTTACTGCCTTTCACTATAACACTAAGAGCATTGTAATATTCAGTTCATCCCAACTTCTGCTATACTAAAAGTAGTGGATTCATCAAATAGAAAGTTCCCTCCTTTACATTTTTACTGTAAAGTCTTGTCTGGAGGAAAAATACAAAAATGGTAAAAGCTGAATTTGATTATTAAGGCAGTAGATCTTTGTGCCAGGTATGGACATCTTAAGACAGCAGCTAACAATAATGAACACATTAAAAACAAAAAGCGACTAGTCAAACTAACAATGTATCTAGCGGAGAGAGACTTCACCAAATTAATCAAACCATCAAACTGAAAAACACAGTTTAATTCTTACCAGTGATGCAATACATCATTGATTAAGTAGATTAGATGTAACCGAAGCTCAAAGTGAGCTCCTTCTGCCGTTATACGATTTCGCAGGTGCCCAGCCATCAGCTCACAGTGTGCAGGAGATTTTGCATTACTAAACATCCAGTTCTTGCCAGCCTTAGAAAAGCAAATTTAAAAAATATTTTAAATTAGTCTAATGTGTTCACATCGTATGGACTTCCCAGAACTCTGAAATAACTGCAGGAAGGGAAGCTTTCAAGTAACAGCTATCATCTTACCCACCACATAACACAACAATAAAGCTGCTGTTTACTATACAGACAATCTCAAAATTCAAATTATACTTAATCCACACCACCACCAAATACCTGTTCAGATTTAGATCACTTACTGAGATTGCATCTTTCGTACAAGTGTCAATTATTGGCTGCAACAAGTTGTCAAATTCGTTCATATCTAACTGGGTTTCCTCCAAAACTTTCTGCATTTGTTGCTCAATTGCAAGGGCTACTGCTGATGTGACTTGTTCCTGGAAAAAAAGAAGGGGGAAAAAAAAAAAGAATTATATTACATCCAATGTTCTTCTGAAGAACTAAGCAACTAAGCTGCTGTATCCCCATCCTCTTAACCGTAAGTAGCTATCTCAAAGACCAAGACCTTTTACAAGAAATGTGACCGCATATAAATGTTTCAGTTATTTGTTTTTGAGAAGAAAAGACTCTTCTCATTCTTCAGGAAAAGTCCAGTTCATTTCCACCCCTAAAATCTCTCCATCATAGAAAAAAAATAATTGCAGGAAGCTCCTAAATGTATAGGACATAATCTAGGCATACTGCTTTCCTCTAGGAACTCTTCAGTTTGGTTCCCAGTAGCTTTAACAGCAAAACATGGCCTGCAAAAAACAACTAGTTCAAAGCATGCAGTTCCCTTCCACCCCTAATCAGAATCCCCCTTAGAACACCACAAGCTGGAATGTCTTGCAGTTCCCAGCAACCTTAAGCAAAGATTAAAGCAGTCACGATTTATCCTGCTCTGCAAACCAACAAGGTTTTTCATATAGTAAATAAACTGTTTTAATCGAAGATCAATCTTGCTAGCACATCAGATACATCTGTTCTAGGGAGATGACGGCAGTTGCCACAGAACAAAAATAAGCACAGCAATACTCCCTCTCCTCACCAGCACGCAATGCTGCCACTGCTAGTCAGAAGGAAACGTTCCTCTCCCCCTTCACTCCTAATTTTTGCAGCCACTGGCAGTCTAGGATAAACCATCTGAGTGCTTATCTTAAACCAACCTGTCTCATAGCAAGGAGATGCTGCTCCTGCTGCTGCAGGTTCCACTGACTCTGCTGGATAAGTTCCTCCACGGAAGGAGTGCCCTGAGGAGCTGGGATAGGCGCAGCTGGTGGGAGAGACGGTTGCGGGAGTGGCTGGATCTGTGCAGTAGCCTCGATATCTTGATTTTGCTTGCACAACACTATCAGACAAAGTAAACTTTTAAAGTAAGCCTCAAAGAAATCTGCTACCACCAGCCCACATGCGAAAACCATGCTGGTTCCGAAACAGCCCCTCGCTCTTCACATAACTGCTTAACGCGAAACGCAGTCAAGAGCAGATGGCGCAAAAGAGGAGCATCAGCAACTCCTTGCGCACTTCAGGAGGAATGACTCTGACACAAGACCAGCCCTGGAGCTGCTGCGCTGGACCACCCTATTCTTGAGGGCCCTCCAGGTGTTGACCTCCGTCTCACCGCGTTGCCGGTACCCGCCGGTACCCGCGGTGCAGCCCAGCCTACCTCCAAACCCACAAACGGGGGGGCGTGAAGAGCCGCGGGCGGGGCTCAGCCAACTACCTGGAGCTCAGAGGGCAGGAAGAGGCTGCAAACCAGTCCCGGCGGGTCAGAGCGGGGCCAGGAGGGAGAAAAGTAGCTCCGCCAGCCGGGGCCGAGCGGGGCCGGGAGCCAGCGGCGGCGGGGGAGGGGAGCAGAGCCCGCCGCGGCCTTGTGCCGGCCCCGAGCCGCCGGCCCTGCGCAAGCTGCGGGCCCCACTCACGCTGCTGCTGCTCCAGGGCCAGCTTGTACTTGTAGTAGCCGTAGAAGTCGCCCCCGAAGAGGAAGGAGAATTTGGGGTTCTCCTTCTGCTTCTCCATCGTCATCTTCTCGAACTCGGGCCCGTTCCGCGCCACGAACTGCGCCAGCTTGTCGATGACATTCCGCAGCTCCTGGTCTGTGGGGAAGCAGCGCCGTCAGCCCCCGCCGGCCCGGCCCGGCCCCGCCCCG